>CAIGQQ010034675.1:0-13917 GCA_903798035.1 Danio albolineatus
CAAGGAGAAAGTGGACCAGCATCTGCAAGAGTTCCAGAAGACCGTGAGTCCCCTGACCGAGGATCTGCAGGTCCAGATTAAAGAGAGAGCCCAGATGGTCCAGCAGAGTCTCACACCCTATGCTGAAGATGTAAAGGAGAAGCTGGATCCCTATGCACAAAACCTGAAGGACCAGCTCACCACTCTGTACGAGTCCTTCACCAAGAGAAGTTAAATGCGTTAGGGACTTCCCTTTTGTTACCAACAGAACTCCGCAATGAAATTTGACATTTGCAATTTATACTTTCCCCATTCATTTTCCCTACAATGCCCAACACTAACTCAAGGAAATGTTTGATAAAGCCTCATAAATTACTGTATGTAACATTCAATGTTGTTTACATTTGCAAATTTTCTGTGAAAAATTAGGTATTTATTTACAAAACTTCACTATGTATGGATAATATATGTGATGTTCATGATACTTGCAAGTTTACAAATGGCATGATATCTTAGTTTGCATAAATAAAGAAATATTTTTGAAAGAAAAAGGATTTTTTTTATATATCAGACAACCGGTTTTCCACTTATTCTCAAAAATTTTATTTATCATTTTCATGTAGAAAAGGTTGCAATCAAATTAAATAAAATATAAAAGTCACAAATATTATTTAAAATGTTTTGGGACCGTAAACAGGAACTCTAATATGACGTAACGTAAAGAACTAAACCTGAAAGGCCATTATTTAATTGAATAACTATAAACACTGTACGTTGTAAATGTAAAGTTTTGATTGACAGCTATCTTATGTATAAAAACAATAGTTCAAAAATACCATTGAATAGTATTTCTATTCTATTAGAAAAAATAGAATGTGAGAATATGCTGTGTGACAAAAAGAATCCCACAGCGGAATGAACTGCCAACTTATCCAGTGTATGTTTAACGCAGCGGATGCCTATCCAGCAGCAACCCATTACTGGGAAACACCCAAAAATGTTTATTCACACACAAACAACATTGGACAATTTAGCTTACCCAATTAACCTAAAGCGCACGTCTTTGGACTTGTGAGGAAAACCAGAACAGCCGGAGGAAACCCACAGGAACACAGGGAGAACATGCAAACTCCACATAGAAATGCCAACTGACCCAGCCAAGGCGCTACCCACTGCACTACCCACTACCCACCTACCACCCACTACATTGTTACATGAGACAGGGCTCGGACAGGTTGTAGTATCAAACAGATGAGTTTACTGCAGATATTGTACAAATGGATATGGCATTTGTACGATTTGTGCATACTAAGCCAACTCTGATCTGATGCTTTGGAGATGGTAACCAGAAGGTAGGCTGATTGTCACACCTTGGAGTGAGAAGAAAGCTCTGCAGACTCCAAAGATGAACTGGAGACTTCCATCAGAGACGATGTTTTCAGGAATGCTGTAGATGTGAAACACATGGTTGAATAAGATCTCTGTTGTTTCCTTGTCATTACACATTCCTGGCATCCTCTCACATACCTTCTGATGTTGGTGGCCATTGCAGGCCACCAGAAGTGATGTTTAAGCAGTGAGAGGGTTTGATTGGTCCCAGGATGAGCAGTACCCAGGGAAGTGTGCGTGGTGTGAGTAAGATTTTTTTGACTGCGGGGAAAGTAGGTCCAATGGATCAGGCAAATTAGTTGGGGGAATAGGTTCAGGATCTTCAGGGGATTCTCCAGGAGCATACATTTTAGACAGAGCATCAGCTTTTTTATTTTTGGAGTCTAGACGATAGGTAATGGTGAAGTTTAATTTGGTAAAGAATGAAGCCCACCTGGCCTGCCTGCGGTTGAAACATTTGGCTTCTCTGAGTTATTCAAGATTGCTATTCCCACGATGTGGGTTAGTTGCAACTCACAATTTCCAATGTCATAGTTCTGCTCCACAGAGGAGAGTTTCAGGAGTTAAAGGCACAAGAAAGGAGTCATGGCGGGAAGCCGTAGTTCATAGGTTCTTCATGGCTTCAGAGGTTTACGGGGTCCATGACAGAGACTGTAATGAAGAATACATTTTCTATAGACGTTGACAAAGCCTAAGCTCTTTGACTGTTGTGGGAGTTGGCTAGTTCTTCACAGCTTCCACCTTCCCCTCGTCCATCTTAATGCCTTGAGGATTAATGTGATAACCAAGAAACTGAATGGATGACAAATTAACTGTGCACTTTTCTGCCTTGAGGTACAGGTGTTGCTCACAGAGATGTTGGAGGACATCAGAAATGTGGTGGCTATGTTCAACCTCATTCCGGCAGTAGATCGGGATGTCATCAAAGTAAATGAGCACAGAGCACGAGAGAAACCCCAGAACACCTTGTTCATGTGTGCCTGGAATATGAAGGGGACGTTTATCAACCCATTGGGCATCCCAGGGTACTAGTATGGCCAGTATGGGTAACGAATGCTGTCTTCCACTCGTCCCGCTCACATATCTGGATGAGGTTATATGAACTTCTAGGGTCCAACTTGGTGAAGATCTGTACTCCTTGGAGTTGTTTGAAAGCTGATGGAACGACGTGAAGTGGGTATCGATACTTGACTGTTATCCTGTTGACTGATCTGAAGTTAACGCAGGGGATCAAGCCACTCATTACCTGCCCTCCTGGTCAGTTGGGTGACAGCCCGCTTGTAGTATTGGGTGACTTCAACATTCAATTGGACAAACCTTATGCTACAGATTTCCATACTCTCATTACATCATATAACCTCAACCGGCTTACCACCATGAGCACAAATAAATCAACTTACAGGCAATCAACTTGACCAAATCTACACAAGTCACTGCACTTCTGACAAAATCAAAGTCAACCAATTGCAAATTTCAGACCATTTCAGCATTACCTTAGACTTACTACTTCCCACAACCACAGAACCACCCTCCCAACCTGTTTCTCTTAGACTCAATCTGCACTCTCTGTCCACTGCACCCTACTCCTCCATTGTCACACACCTAGTTCTCATTTCTTGATGTTAATAGAGCAACAGAAATGGTCTGTTCCACATGAACATTCTGCCTAGATAAGATCTGTCCTGTCTCCACCAGGCCACTCTCTAAGAGAACATTGAACAGCACTCAGGGCAACAGAAAAAGCATATCGCAAATTAAGGGCGTACTCACACTATGTACAGTTCCCTTTAACCGGGCCAAAGCACGCTTGTCCCCCTTTCCGTCTCCCCAGACGGCCCGCGGTCACATGGCATTCAGGCCTGAACACGATTACGTCATCGATGATGCACTATTCAGTGTAAGAGAAGCGCTCTCGGAGATTTCAGTGGAGATTTCTTTATATCATTATATCGTTTTAGTTGTTTGATATGCAGTGACACACAGTCAAATATTCTGCCGAACAGATCAGCCACTGCTGACGCTCATAAACAATCATAAAGTCCTCGTGCTGCAGGAATTAGAAGGTTTACTGAAGGCGCAGCTGTCGTGCAGAGAGGGGTTTGCGTCTTAAATAATCTACGACAGTTTGTGTTCATTAAACAGTAAGAATGATTAATAAATCCATATGAAACAGTCCCCAAAAGTCACGTCTCCTTTTCAGTTTCGGGCTCAGGCGCGCTTTGTACTCTCACTACAAGCGTACCGCGCCAAAGCCCAAGTGAACCGGGCTCAGGCACACCTCTTCCAACCAGGCCAGGGCCGGCCAACTATACTGTGCCTGAGCCCGATTCAGCGCACTCACACTTCTAAAATTATCCGGGAAACGGGCCTGAGCACGGTTCGGATAGCATAGTGTGAGTACGCCCTAAAAGCCTCCACAGACCTTTAAAGGAATCAAGTCCAGCTGCCATCATTTGCCTCCCAACTCCATTAGGCCAAAACCCTATACTACTCAAACAAAATTAACTTCAAACACCTGACATCAAGCACCCTGCTCTGTCCTTCCTTATCAGCTGATGATTTGGCCTCTTTTTTACACTAAAAACACTCAAATTAGCAGCCTGTTTCCCAACACACCCATCCCATGAGTTGTATCTGTATTGGAGACCAGACAAAGGCTGTTTCTTATTATGCGTTCTTCAGCGCTCTTGCGTCCTCATGTTCTCGTGTAACGTCATCATCATCCGCCGAAGATCAGTTCCAATACTCAAGACCGCAAGAACGGAGGACTTGTGAAAGCTCCCAGATGTGTTCTTGATATCAAGGACGCAGCGATACAGACTTGAGCACCGAACTCGCTCTAGAAGTCTCAGAAGTCTTTGCGACTGGAGATGGGAAGTGCAGCATTTTGTTTAGATTTATTATCAAAGTTCAGAGATATAACTTTACCTCAGGAGATTCCCTCAATGAGACGGTGAAAGTAAACATTAACGTAAAAATCTTAATAAAGGCATAAGCACATTAAGGGTGTTTATTTGTTAAAATTCACATTAAAATCTGTGTTATTTGTGTTGTGCAGCATACATTTGTAAAGTCTTTATGCAGAGAATATATTGTAAAAACGGGGGAAAACAATAAATCATTGTATGAATGCTGTAATGTTTAAATAATTTTTGGTTAAAGATGTGTGAGGGTCATGTGACTATCAGGAAGAACGCAGCATCTCATACCTCAGAGGACGCGTTCTCTGTTCTCACGGTCTCCCGAGTTCGTTCTCCCAATGTGACCTGCCAAGACCGGTCTCCACAAGAACACAAGTCCATTCTTTGCGTTCTTGAAATTGAGAAACAGCCAAAGTGTGAGTGGAAACGAGGTGCTCTTATACAGGATATGCTGATTGGGGAATGGTGATCAGGTGTGCACATTTTTGTCTTAGTAGACCCTATAAGCAGCATTTAGCTCTTAGGATGGTTCAGGCCCGCAAACTTCTCTATGAAACCACAAAAAAGAAAGGTGGTGGTTAAAAAAAAGGCACAGCATAATAGCCTCTAGTCATCAAACAGACATTTAGCCAATACAAAAATTATTTTATTTGCGTTTTTTTTTTTTTTTTTTTTTTAATAAAAGTCAAGTTCAAGCTGAGCTTTATAGTCATTCTGCTACATGTGTGGACATACAGTGGAAAAAAATGTCATGTCTTGCAGGACCACAGTGCTACATCAATAAACAATCATGAACATGAACACAAGACTGGATGAAGGAACTATTTTAAACCTATACATAACATAATGGAGCAGTAATCTAACTATACTAACTATGTATATACAGTACTATACATACTTTATACAGATAACCTAAGGCAGACTATAGAAATATTGCTAAATAAGGCATAACAATATTGTGCAAGATACTATGCAAATTAGGTATTTCAGTTTGATGAAAACAAGTAGTGCAACATGATCTGTGGTACATTCACAAGTAAACATAGTTTTCCTTATTGAGTTCTTATGAGGGGAAGTTTAAGTAAAGTGTCTATACAGACAGAGTGTTTCTACAGGTGGTTACGATGTATTTTAACAAAACGGACATATATTTTTAGAATAGACAGACATGATACACATTGCGTAGCAGTAATTTAGTATTAAATCATTTAGTTGACCTTATCTCTAAGCTTAAATACACGTGTAACCTTTTAGAGTGCAACATGCATGTCGCTTGGTCCAGACAATCATGAGTCAACAGAAATCTTTCTAGATAGATCTAGATGTATCAGACTTTCCTTATTTCTATTACACTGGGAAAAGCGAATGCTGATCTACAGCTAAATTTACTTTGCCAAAAGCAGTTTCATGCACAAAAGTTACCAAAGTCTTATTAAATTTAGAAAACTTTGGTGATAATAGATTAGGTTCACAGCATTATGATGTGGAGTATTGACAGCAAGGCACTACCTATTGGACTTTGGGTTTCCACTACAGCAGTCACCTCCCCATGCTATACTGTATAAATACAGATGTAAAATACTCACCTTCACACTTGTTCCTCAAACAGGACAGCATCAATTACAGAACACCAGCACAGGTAAGAGGACAGACTTGCTTTTTTCAATTCAAAGTACTGCTATGATGATGATTTGATAGAGAAAACGCAATGCTGAAGAAATGCCATTTATTTACAGACTAAAAGTGAAGACCATGAAGGTTCTTGTGGTGCTCACACTTGCCGTGCTTTCAGGTAAGAAACTAAAATTATAATATAAAAAATTTCAGTCTCTTCAAAATATTTCTGGCTTGATAAATGTAGAGTTTATTTACAACATCATTTATCTGTTTCAATTTTTCAATTGACAGGCTGTCAGGCCAACCTATTCTATGCTGATGAGCCCAAACCACAGCTGGAGCAGCTGACAGATGCATTCTGGAGCTATGTTTCCAAAGCAACACAAACCGCAGAGGAAACCGTCAAGATGATCAGAGAGTCTCAGCTGGGTCAAGAAGTCAAATAAGTCAAGAACATCTACCTGCAGGACATCATTATTTAGAGTATTTCTGAATCAAACTCAAATGTTCTTCTCCACATCACAGTGAAAGACTGACCCAGAGTGCTGATATGGCCAGTGAATATGCCGTCACCCTCAAGAAACAAGTGGATCCTCTGACCGAGGAGCTGATGAACAAAATCACCAAGGAGACTGAAGTGCTGAGGGAGCGTCTGGGCCAGGACCTGATCAACGTGAGAGAAAAACTAGAGCCCTATGCTGACAACATGAAGAGCCAGATCCAGCAGAGAGTGGAGGAGCTCAGGGCAGCCATGGCTCCATATGCTGACTCCATGGATTCTGAAACCCTGAGGGCCACTCTGCTCCAAAAGAGTGATGAGCTGAGAGGAAACCTGGAGCAGAGCGTGAAGGAGCTGCAGGTTCAGCTGGAGCCCTACACTGCTGAACTCAAGGAGAAAGTGGACCAGCATCTGCAGGAGTTCCAGAAGACCGTGACTCCCCTGACCGAGGATCTGCAGGTCCAGATTAGAGAGAGAGCCCAGATGGTCCAGCAGAGTCTCACACCCTACGCTGAAGACCTGAAGGAGAAGCTGGACCCCTACGCACAGAACCTGAAGGACCAGCTCACCTCTCTGTACGAGTCCTTCACCAAGAGAAGTTAAATGCGTTAAGGACTTCCCTTTTGTTACCAACAGAACTCCTCACAAACTTCAAAATTTGACATATTTGATTCTTGTTTTTTTTCTTCTATTGATTCATCCTACCGTGCCATAAAGTCTAGTCTCCTAAATTTCACTGTGCAATATTCAATGTCCTTTACATTTGCTAATGTTCTGTTCTAATATGTGGTGCTGGATATTTATTGAATAAAATATCAAATATTTATCAGACAAAACGTGTGTGATGTTTACAAATTACACATTTGATCATAACTACGATTCTATAGCAACAATTTATTAACAGAATGGTGAGTTTCTTAAAAGGTGTATATGTCACAACATGCAACCAAACAACCATCATCCTTTTTTTAAACCAAAAACACCCCTCAAAAAACTAATTAGAAAACAATTCTGCCAAAACACCTTAACTCTAGTTGTGACGCAACACCAAATACAGGTCAGTACTTGTTCTGAAGCGTCCATTGCTTATAAACAGTCCGAGGTTTATGGTTTGCTATGAACGTGAGCATTTGTTGTGACAAATAGTTCCAATCGGGACATTTTGATATGGAGTAATCATGAGTCAGGCACTCCACACTGGACTTTGGGTCTTCATTGCGACAATCAATTCTCTGTACATATAAATGCAGATTTACAACCACTACTGATTCACAATCAGATGGGACAGCTTGAATTTAAACACACCAACAGAGGTAAACATTTGAGCACCAAAACAATATTTTTAATAGGTGATTTTTAAATATTATTTGATAATATTATTATAATATAATTTATAATATTATTATTTAATATTCTTTGGTTATATTTGATTCGTATATTAATTCATATCTGTAATTTTCTTACAGACTAAAACTGAAAATGATGAAGTTTCTCGTGGTTATTGCATTGATGATGTGTACAGGTTAGACACAAGACAAAACAAATTTAGCAAATAGTTTCATGCTGCTTTGAAAAAAAGTCTTCTCTGTCTTTCAATGTATTATATTCACACTATTCATATGCATATACTCATATGCATTTTCCTGTGGATAGCAGAATATATATGAGAATGATTACATTATATGAAAATAGATTATTGATATCTGCAGGTTGCCAAGCCAACCTTTTCAATGCTGATGAACCCAAGCCACAACTAAAGTTAGCTGATGTATTCAGGAGCTATGTTGACCAAGCCAGACGCACTGCAGAGGAAACCATAGAGAAGATTCAGACTTCCCAAGTGGGACAAGAATTCAAGTAGGTCAAGATTTTGTTATTTATTTAAATTTTATTTTGTAGAAATCTGCTACTAACGACTTCTTGAAAGATTTCTAATGTCACATATAATGTCAAAAATGAACAGTCAGTACACCACCAACCTGAAGGAAAAGATGGATCCTCTGATGACCCAAGTCACAGAAGGTGCTGGCATGCTGAAGAATCGTATAGAAGAGGAAATGAGCGTCGTGAGGTGTGCACTTAAGCCCTACATTGAAGCTGTCACCGATCCGTTTGAGAAGGCAGCAAATCACATGAGAGAATCTCTGAAATTTGAGAATCTGAAGGCCAGAGAAGTGAGGAGCTGAGAGAGAGCCTGGAGAAAAGTGCAAGAACTGAAGACTTTCATAACTGCAATAACAATTCCCCTTTTCCTCAACACGGAGTTGTACTAGAATCTTATTTGTTGAATGTTTAGAGAGCAATGACCCGTTGAGATGTATAATGTAATGTAAAAAAATATCTTTGCTGAACTTTACTGTGTGGTAAATTAGTAAGCCCAATAAATCCTCTAGAAAAGTATACATGAATTCTGATTAAGGTGACCAGATTTCTGAAATTAAAACAAAAAGGTAATACTTTGTCATGATTAACTAGTGGCTTATTACCTGCCTAAGATATTGACTGTGTATTTGTACAAATAAAGTAAATACTCTGCACAATCCTAATCTACATCCCTAATGCTATCCAATACCTTCACCCAACTACTAGCTTACCAACTTAAGCAGCAAATCAGAGGTATATTGAGGCAAAAGTCATAGTTAATGGTTTGTTAATAGCAAGAATTGTAACATAACATAAAGTGCGACCAAAGAAGAACATTTAGGCCCAATCCCAATTCTATTTTTGTACCCCTACCCCTTCCCCTTGGCCCTTACAACCGAGGGTTAATGGGAAGGGCTTCAAAACTTACCCCTAAGAATTGGGACAACACCTGCACACGTCATCATATGTCATCGCGATCTCTTGTTTCATATGAGATCAGACGACGTGCTGTAGTTACTCCAGTTGTGTTCTTTTTTGATGTTTATCTTCAGGAAATCACTGAAGGCATATATTATGTTATCATAACAATCTAATGTGGCAATAAGATCGGAACTATACTGTGTATTTACACAGTGGCCATATTTATCTATGTAAACACAGAAAAACAACATTAACAGTACCGCAGACACTGTAAAAAGCTCATTCCCAGCCACTAGACATTACTGACAGGGTATTCGAGTGTCATCGTGTGTCAAAATGTTGTGGGACTGCTGTACAGGAGTTATGATTATGGATTATAAATTTAGCGTATTTTTTTGCGTTTTTTTTTAAAGCATGACGGTAAAACACGAACGTGGTTATGAATATATTAAAACATATGTTTGTTTGTCGTAAAACTTCGTAATAGTGACAAAAAATACAAATTTGTGGATCTTCTTACTTCCGGGTTCAGCTATTCTGCCGCTGTGACAGGTGTATTCTGGGAAATTTTCTTACCCCTCCGTTTTAAGTGTGGTCCTGAAAAATCTTTGTTTGAAGGGGTGTATGCCACTTGCCCTTAGCCCTACGCCTTCAAGCTAAAGATTGGGACACCCCTACCCCTTGACGTGAACGCGCAAACTGAGGGGTAGGGGTAAGGGGAAGGGCTAAGGGGTAGAATTGGGATTGGGCCTTATTACTTGTACTCAACATTTAAACAGTTTTGGATATCCTTCTGGCGACGCAGTGGCGCAGTAGGTAGTGCTGTCACCTCACAGCAAGAAGGTCGCTGGTTCGAGCCTCGGCTGGGTCAGTTGGTGTTTCTGTGTGGATTTTGCATGTTCTCCCTAAGCTCGCGTGGGTTTCCTCCAGGTGCTCCGGTTTCCCCCACAGTCCAAAGACATGCAGTACAGGTGAATTGGGTAGGCTAAATTGTCCGTAGTGGATGAGTGTGGATGAGTATGTATGGATGTTTCCCAGAGATGGGTTGCAGCTGAAAGGGCATCCGTTGCGTAAAATATGTGCTGGATAAATTGGCTGGTTCATTCCGCTGTGGCGACCCCAGATTAGTAAAGAGACTGAGCCGAAAAGAAAATGAATGAATGAATGGTTATCCTTCTAACATTTTATTATAATGGAAAAGTACCCACAGTCCAGTTTAGCAGCAGCAGTTTATGCGCATCCATGTTTTACAGCTTATTTTACCAGTGGCCCGTTCAGCAATATACTGTATTATATGATAATGTGTTTTCAGTTTAACATCTAACGACATTAGCAACCTCACATTTATAACTTAAGTCTGAATGGTTTACTTTGCCTTTCCGCTCAAGGTGAAGAATTTTTATATTGACTGAAAATAATTTTTACTGACTGATATAATTTTTACTAATCAGATGTACAATGAAGTTATCTGCTATTAAGACTGTATTTGTAATCCCTGTACTGAAGTTTGCATTCTGGAGTTTATTCAACTGGCTCGTTTGATTAGGCACAGCTCATGTTTTGTACGTCACTCAGTTTGTGTATGGCACTGTGGTAGACTGGATTTTTTAGAATTATTTAGACCTTGTGCTGTAACTGAGATGGCCTGCATTAAAGGTGGAAGTTGCAAAGGATGAACGTGCACTACCTGCTTTCTCTGTCTACACTGAAAACTCCCTGAACCAAGGAGACTCAGAGTTCCCAGTCACGCCCACTGGAGCTGTCAATAAAGTCTCTGTTGTAAGAATCTGTGCTTGGCAATAGCCTTGAGAGGCAGAACATGTCAGATACTAGAGAGTGTTTGAATGGTCAGAAGATTTGATGAGAAACTAAAGGTGACGGCAAAAAAAAAAAAAAAAAATCTTGATCCGTTTAAGCAGAAGTGACAAACTGCAAGCTTTGGATATTGTCCTCTAAGTGCAAAATTTAAAACTGTTTCTGAGCACATTATAGCTTAACATACTGATACTAACTAGATAAAAATAGAAGCTAGAGATTGTTTTTGTTTCTGCCAAGGATCATTTAAATTCCATGTGTGATTCACTGTTGCTGAATATCAAATATTAATGATGTTAACTTCAGACCTCTTCCCTACAGTCTGGTTTTAAGGAGTTATGAATGTACAGTCCGACAATAATGAGAACTGTGATGCCACAGTGTGACAGGGATTACACAGTAGCTGGGTCTAACAGTCTGATAAACACTTTTAAAGAACTTCTATACTGGATATTGTACAGTGTGCTTCCAGCTTAACTCAACAAACACAATTTCTAGATTTTGGAATCAAGGTCTTTGGTTTAGTCCAAGATAAACTGATTCATCATTACTTAAAAAGAAATCAAACTTGAAGGAATGCTCAACATTTTAAATGTACCCTAAAGTTAAACTGTTTTTGAATCAAATCAGCCAATCTCCGGGTCTGATTAGAGCACTTTTAACTTAACTTAGGATAAATCATTGAATCGGATTACATCATTAGCATCTCACTCCAAAATAAAAAAATAACAAATAAAAGATCAACAATTGTATTTTTAAAAAATAGTTTACTGTTCTGTAGTTACATTGAGTACTAGAACCAACAGAAAATTAAAAGTTACTATTTTTAGGTCGATGTGGTTAGGAACTATACTATCATTCTGGCAGAATAATCAAGATATAATAATCCAGGTGCAATGATAGGCAACACCTGAAATTAATACCCAGATGAGTCAAGCTGTAATATAGGAACTCTGTTTGGCAAGATGCTAATGGTCTAATCCGATTCAATGATTAGTGCTAGGCTAAGAAAAACTGCTCCAGCCAGACCCAGAGGTCGGCTAAATGAATTTAAAAATGGTAAAACTCAACTGTTATCACTATGTGCTGCCTTTTGCCTCCCATGTACTCTGCAAGTTATGAAGGTCAGACATTCTTCAGAAGCAGTGGTTCTAGATCAAACATACTGTATGCCCTTACCTCTAGGTGTTTAACAGGCATATGTAACCTGGACAGTGTTACATTCATGGTCTCTGGCTGTGATCCTTACTCCTCCTAAGAATCAATTGGGATCAATTGTTATTTTTAACCCTGGAAAGGGTATTTAAAAAAAGCTGACCTACTGCAATCTTTTAAGCATAACAGCGGAATATATATGAAACATCTTAAGAGTTCATAGATTTATCCAGAATCAGAAACACATCTCTTAGTGTGATGTGTCAAATCTTATCAGGAAGCGAACAAAGTCTGGTATCATTTGTTACTGTTATTAGTTCAAAGGTTCAAAATCAGCTTCTGTCTGGTTTTATGGATAAAGTACCTCTGATTTGTTGTTACGTAAATGGATGTTTCCATGACATATTTTTAACTTTAAATTACCTGTAGCCTGTAATTATTTAACAAACACACACACACAGTCTTACTATCACAAAGACTTACTATCAAAAACACTCCAAAAAGAGACCTATCATTTCTTCCAACCAAGCAAATTTGTGTTTAAAAAGACGTCTAATAAATGTCCAAACACAGACACTGTGGTTAAGATAAGGCTAAATTTGAGCTGTTAAGTGAAAAATCAGAAACAGAAATCTTTGAACAGTCCAAAAATAGACTAGTCATCAAATAGACAAGAATGAATGACTACACACTGAACAACCTGGAAAATCTGTCTAAGTGTTCAATATTTGGTTTAGCCATGATGCTGTCTATTAGACTTTAAAAATAAACACACATAAAAGCTTGAAAGATAATATCTCTATTACACTAACGACAAATCTTTCACTCAAAGATTTTATTGAATTGTCATTGTTCATCTAAAAAATCTATTTGGCATTTACTAGTGCAGTTTTTAGTAGAAAAATGATATGTATTGAATTCAGGAACCTTTGGTGATAATAGCTGCCGTCTCAGATCATTATGATGTGGATTAGTGACAGCACGGCACTACCTACTGGACTTTGGGTTTTCACTACAGCAGTCACCTCCCCGTGCTGTATAAAAACAGATGTGAAATACTCACCTTCACACTTGTTCCTCAACAGGACAGCGTCAATTAAAGCAAAGCAGCACAGGTAAGAGGGCAGACTTTTTAATTAGAAAATAAGATAAATTGACGTTTATTTAAATTTGTCTTTTACTTACAGACTAGAGACTAAAGTCAACACCATGAAGGTTCTTGTGGTCTTTGCGCTTGCTGTATTTACAGGTAATACTGATATTAAATAATAAGAATTATTTAATAAGCTTAATTTCAGATTAAGCATGTTTCTGAATTAACAATGCCTTGATTAATGTAAAACATTCCATAGATTAGTTCCAAATCTAATTTGAATGGCTATAATTGGAGCAGATTTGGGAATTGATTGAGGAACATGGATTTAATTATTTGTATTTTTGTTCCAGGCTGCCAGGCCAACCTATTCTATGCTGATGAGCCCAAACCACAGCTGGAGCAGCTGACAGATGCATTCTGGAGCTATGTTTCCAAAGCAACACAAACCGCAGAGGAAACCGTCAAGATGATCAGAGAGTCTCAGCTGGGTCAAGAAGTCAAGTAAGTCAAGAACATTTACCTGCAGGACATCATTATTTAGAGTATTTCTGAATGAAACTCAAATGTTCTTCTCCACATCACAGTGAAAGACTGACCCAGAGTGCTGATATGGCCAGTGAATATGCCGTCACCCTCAAGAAACAGGTGGATCCTCTGACCGA
>CAIGQQ010034676.1:0-67460 GCA_903798035.1 Danio albolineatus
GATTAATTTGTCGACTCCATTTATCTCTACGTCTCCTTCTTATCAATGTTATTTGCAATACGGTTGTGAGCCGTAGCTCCTGTTTCCAGTAAAATGGCAGGCTATTTATAGAGCAAGAGTGTCGATGTGTGTTTGTGCCCTGCTGCGTATGTGCTCGCATGTCTGTCTTCTGTCCATATCGGAGGGATTCTGAACTAGCTTTGTGACGGTGTGTTTGCGTTTGAAGTTTTTCCTTTGCTGAAAATGCCAATACTTCTCATAGTGGGTTGACGATTGGCTAAACTAGTCTTCTAGGTATTTACATTTTAGTTAGTTTAGAAATTTAAAACATTGTATTGATTGAAGTCATTGTGAACTGTAGCTTGCGAACTTCATTTTGGCTTGATTTTTCCACAAGAAAATGGGCTTGATTTTTATTAGTCAGGAATTCATCATATGATACTGTAATATGATGTTACTTTATGTACCAAAATCCAGACACACCAGATACAATGTTTGCTAAAACAGTGCTTAAATCTCTCCTTAGCTTTTTTATTTTATCCAATGACCCTCAGAGCCTATGCGGTGTCAGCAGAAAAGAAACATTGTTTCATTAAAGGAATCTATTATTAGTTGAATTAAGTTTTCAAAGACAATCATTCTGTTGACTATAACTTTGCAGCTACACATAGCTTACAGTCTATTCTTTACTATAATTAGCATGCATTCACACTTGTTTGGCTCTCTTGGCTCATTTGGTCCAGACCATAAAACAAAAATAATACATTTTGTCCTGGTTCGATTAGCGTTCACACTTTAAATTTTAAGACCAAACCTAAAGCTACAAGACAAACGGTACTTGTTATATGACAGAATCTAAAGTACATAATGCTGTGTGCTGGGCTAAATGCACTTGCTGTGTGTGCAGACATAAAATGCTTAATTAGCTAAGAACTCATTGTGAGCTAATAAAATGTGTGAAGGAGCTGAAACAGTGCCAGTAATTGCTCTGTCACGTGCACAAAGATCTGCCGGAATAAGATGTGATTCAAATGTCTGTTCTGAAACTGTTAAAGGAAAGACAGCTCCTGTGAGCAGAGTAAGGATTCGTCTGATTCTGTTCTGTTTGCGTGAATTCCCATCTTGTTTTTGGTTAGTTTGTCTAATCTAGCACTACACAATATATGGTTTCAGCGGTGATATCGCCATGCGTTTACAATACTCACTTCGCTGGATCTGTGATGTCGAGTTGCAGTTATAGTAGATGAAGAGATACAGTTCAGAACATACGAGATTTGAGAGTCACAAAGTTTAACCATAATAGAGTGAAAGTTTATCATCCGTGCATCTTTTTAAATAGAGCTTTTCAAGCCATCAGGTGAATTTGTAATCAAATCGCAATATATATTTCTATTATATATTTATTATAATCGCAAATATTGATTTTTCCAATACCATGCAGCCCTAGTCTGTACCAAGCGGCAACCTCCCGCTCTCCCTCGGGAAGCCAATACGGAAGTAACTAAAACTTGCAATTCATCGAAAATTCCGCTAGTCCTGGCTGTCCTGGCTCCAAAATAGAGCAAATCTCCAATGAGCCCACTGGTGAAATGGCCAATTTTACAGCAGGAAAAAAGGTGTTTACAGCCTGGTACAAAGAACGATTTTGGTTCATATAGCTTATATTACCCTTCATGACAACTGTGAGGGGGGTGAATTTTTTTATAACTCATCCGTTTCCTTTATATTAAACTAAATTAAGTTTGCATAATTAAGGGCGTGGCCACTTGAGTGACAGCTAGTCGCGCTGATCGCCGTCACGTCACCTTAGCTGATTCCGGCTGATTCGTCGTATTTTTGTGTTGTTTTATTTGGCTTTACACAGTCAGTTGCCTTTTGGAATTATTTCCTGCAATTATCAGATAATATGGCATGCTGTGTGCACTTAATTGTGCTCACAAACCATTCACGTGGCCTCCGTTTCCCAGGTGAGTGAAATTATATACTTATACCATCTCTATAAATGTAATTGCTTTATTTAGGATACTTTATCATTTATAATGTTCTTCAGAGCTCTAATGCACTCCAGAATCTGACAGATTGATCAGCTGTAGGCTATAAAATCGTCATCTGAAGCGTTGTCATACAGTGTTCTGTCTGGATTTCCTAAATAGCCCTGCATTTCCTAACACAGACTATATCTGAAGTGTTTGGATGTAATCCGCACTTTCTTCCTGTTGAAAAACGTCTTAAGAACGATGTTTAGTGGCTTGATGTATTACAACAGTGTTTTCAACAGTCTAAACACTTTATTGATATAGTGGACAACCAAGCACGTGTGCTCAGAACACAAACGAGTCGCAGGTAATGAAATATGATGTGTTTATCCCATAAGAAAGCCCTTAGCTTAATGCCAGCATGCGTCCTGTAGCTCCGCTCACGCTCCGCCCACGCTCCACCTCTTTGCCCTTGTTTGGTATGCCTCGGTTGGTGCAATGACGCGCGAACAAAATGGCGACGGTTGGCCACGCCTACTAGTGGCTTCTTTTGGGTTCATCAGAAACCTATGGGTGACGTCACGGATACTACGTCCATATTTTTTACAGTCTATGGTCTGTACTCAAACTCAAGCTTGTTCAAACAACTTATTTAAAATTAGCTGAAAAAGCACAGGCAGCACGGTGCCTCAATGGTTAGTGTTGTCGCCTTACAGCAAGAAGGTTGCTGGTTTGAGTGGAGTTTGCATGTTTTCCCCATATTAGCGTGGGTTTCCTCCAGGTGCTCTGGCTTCCCACAGTCCAAAGACATGCAACATAGGTTGAATTGAGTAAGCTAATTTGGCTGTAGTGTTTGTGTGTGTGAATGTGAGAGTGTATGGGTGTTTCCCAGTACTGGGTTACAGCTGCGTAAAACATATACTGGATAAGTTGGTAGTTCATTTCACTGTGGTGACCCCTGATAAATAAAGAGACTAAGCTGAAGGAAAATGAATGAATGAGTGAATGAATAAATGAATGAATAAAAAAACACAATTAGTTTTTAGTTTTTTCGATAGAAAACCTAATTGTTTTATGTTCAATCCACTTAAATTTGTAAAAACAATTAAGTTAACTTAATCGATTTACATTTGGGTCAACATGAAGGAATTGTGTGGAGCGTAGCCTTTTTTACAGTGTGTGCTGTAATCATATTTTTTTTTAATCAAGGTTCAGAGGGAAGCATTCACACTTAATAAAATGAATCTCACTAACAGAGCAATCAAAGTAGATTTCAAATAAAATGAAACAAACATGCCAAGCGTGAATGTATCCTTTGTAGATGTACATATGGCAAACAGATTGCCTAAAACAAAGACCATAAAAAGCAGTTTTTTTTTTTCATTTATTTTTAAATACGTTTTTTGGAATGACATGCGTCTATGAATTATTTACAGTAAGAGGAAATTTTGATTTCCTCTGTCTTCTTCGTAGTCTTCCCCTTTCTATCTTGAAATCAGGTACAGAAATTCACACGCTTTCTATAACCGAACCGGATGGCAGTGCTTTACAGCAAAAAGCACTTAACTCCCATCAGAAGTCTCTCCTGTCCTTCTGACCACATGTCAGAAACTGTTTGATCGGTGATCCTGAATCAGTCTGTCACTTGTTTCTGTCACCTGTACTCCATTTCATCCGTACTCAGATTCAGTCAGACGTTACTGCTCGAGTCTAGCAGCACAAGCAGTTCTTTATTTATGTACGTTTACCTGTAACATTTCCTCATATATAAACTGCACGCATTAATTCATTCAGTCACACATTAGCTACAGCTTTCCTGAAAGCCACAAACTCCTGCATATACTAAACAGTCTACCTCTGTAAAAAGACACAAGCGACATTTTTATCTCATTTGTACTTCTTAAAGGAATAGTTTACCCCAAAAAAGGAACATTTCCTCAACAATTACTCAGTTGCATTGTTCTGTTAAAGACAAAACATGATATTCTGAATAATTTTGTAAGAAAAAAGTAGCAATTGACAGCTACATTATGGTCGTAGCAAAAAATACTATGGAAGTCAATAGCTATTTTTTCTCAACATTCTTCAGTATATTGTTCTTTGTGTTTAACAAAAGAAAGGATGTCAAACAGGTTCAGAACAAGTGGCAGATGAGTAAATGATGACAGAATGTTCATTTTGGGGCAAACTATTACTTGAAATCTCTACAATGTGGAATTTTACACAAGACAGGGACAGCATTTAAGAAAAGTTACATGGAAGAGTTTTGTAAGTGTGAAGCCCGCATAAATGTGTTAGTCATGATTACAGAACAAAACAATCTGTCCATGAACAGTTGGACATCTCATTTGGATGTTTCAAAGAATTTCTAAGAATGTTTCTTTGAAATCCAAGTAAATGTTTGGTAAATGGGATTCTTAGTCAAGTGCGTCACGGTTTCATCAGAGACCTGAAATCTTTCACAGCTTTTCATGTGACTCAAACCTCAGCCACATAACAATCACTGAAGAGGCCATAAACTTGTATAATTCAGTCTTTTCATAATTATTACGGATATTATGCAACGGCTTTTCAGCAGGCCGATGGAATGTTAGTACTTCATGTAGCGGTTTTGTCTTTTTTGTTCTAGTCTACTGACGCAGCACACATCAGTAACAATACCCGATGCTAACATTCACATAGCCGTTTAAAACAAACACTGCGAGAGTGTGAAACAAACTGTTGGCGGAGCAGGATATGTGCTCATTGTTTGTGTTTAGCTGGTTCTTTTTTAGACCCGAGGAGACGAAACAAGATGGTCTGCATCCCCTTTGAATGAAAAGGAAGAAGGACAGAAAAACAGCTGCTAGTGTCACACTCACACACACACAATACACTTAGAGAGAAAGAGAGAGATGGAGGACAAGGGTCCTTCAGTGTAGCCATGGCCTACTTCGTCATATGATGAAAATTCATTGAACTATTCATGATGTGAAATCAGTGATGTGTTCTGTCAAAATGTAGGATATATTAAGCTCGCAGATTGAATTGTGAAAGTAGGCTGCTAATTGGTTGAACTTCTTTTGTATTCATTGTGTTGTAATACTTAATAGGGCATCTTTCAGTTGAACTAGTTAACCCATTCTAAACCCAGTGAAAGGAGTGCTGAGTACTACTACCATGTCGCTTCACTTTTCAAACTGCTCCTAATTTCACGTTGTTTAAAATAATGTTAGGTATACATTCACTCACATTTTACACTGTACATCCCAAAACCAGTTAACATGATTTGCATATTTGCTTTGTCAGTGATTGCAAGTCCAAAGACATGTGGTATACAAGTCCAAAGACATGTGGTATAGGTGAATTGTGTAGGCTAAATTGTCTGTAGTGTGTGAGTGTGAATGAGTGTGTATGGATGTTTCCCAGAGATGGGTTGCAGCTGGAAGGGCATCCGCTGCGTAAAAAACATGCTGGATAAGTTGGCGGTTCATTCCGCTGTGGCGACCCTGGATTAATAAAGGGACTGAGCCGACAAGAAAATGAATGAATGAATGAACAGTAATACGATACGATATCATCACAATATTTTTGCCCCCTATAATGATAATGGCGATGACGACAATGATAGATCAGAGAACCATCCACAATATATCATGATAGTTTGTGAAATTGCAACATTGATGTGTTTTCGATCCGCCATTATGAGAAGTGCCACCTCGTGTACTGAGGTAAACGGTAGCAGTCCAAGGCTGATTAATTAATTCAGATCTTTTGTGCTTTTTATTAATTCTCGATACTTGGCTACATCAATAATGTATCGCTTGAGCAGAGTAATCACGATAAATCAGCATATCGATATTGTGTCACAACCCTTTAATATTGGATAATCAAATGTAATGTAAAATTTAAAATAACACTGCACATTCTTTATTGCTGATCAACTATGATCCCAATTCAACATTGCAGAACCTGGGATGCGACTATTGTGAGTACACACATTGCGATACCAATGCTGAAACGAGATATATTCTGCAGCCCTACTTTATCCGAAGCTAAATGGTTTCTTCGCTCATAGTTTTTTTGCTCAAACCATAATCAAACAGTGTTTACGTAATTGTCCAAAGCATGTGAATATGAAGCATGCAATTTACTGTTCTGCTTACTGTTAATTTACATCTAATGAAGTTTTCAGATGGCGCCACGGTGGGCTAGTGGGTAGCACGTTCGCCTTACAGCAAGAAGGTCGCTGGTTCGAGCCTCGGCTGGGTCAGTTGGCATTTCTGTGTGGAGTTTGCATGTTCTCCCCGTGGTTGCGTGGGTTTCCTCCGGGTGCTCCGGTTTCCCCCACAGTCCAAAGACATGCAGTATAGATGAATTGGGTAAGCTAAATTGTCCATAGTGTGTGTTTGTGAGTGAGTGTGTATAGATGTTTCCCAGAGATGGGTTGCAGCTGGAAGGGCATCCGCTGTGTAAAACAAATGCTGGATAAGTTGGCGGTTCATTCCGCTGTGGCGACCCCGGATTAATAAAGGGAATAAGCTGAAACAAAAATGAATGAATGAATTAAGTTTTTAGATATCATTTTGGATCTTCAGTATTCATCTTTAGTAGTACCTAATACTCTGATATCTTTACACAGTAGACTCCAGATTACTGCTCGTTAAAATTAAAAACAATCATAAAAATAAGGGTTTTGAAGCAACCGTGTTTCCCCAAAAGAACATTTAATTCAACCATTTCTACAGAATAATTTATTTCTTAGAGGGAAGGTATTCCTGTTCTGATTTTCCCATGATTACCTATCTGTATTACCAACTGTATTAATATTGTCTCCAATGTTTCTCCTAAAGCTACATAGTATGAAAAGCACAGAAAAATGTGTTATACGATAAGTATAGTGAGCGCTGATTACTTTTGCATATTACATTTGACATCAAAACTCAGATCTTGTAGTTTTAGAAGGTTTTGATGGAAAAACAATGCGTGTTCGTATATAAATGTTTGACTTTTGTTTGCAAACTTGAGTAGTTCGCAATATTGTTGAGATCCTATCCAATCATTTTCTTTTGGGAAGCTTTTCCATTTGGTCTGCAAGAAATTGATCTCTGAGAGATTTGTGAGCAGCAATTGAGGAAGTAATTACTTTTGGCATGTTCCTTAAAGTACCACATAAATAACCTGTGGCAATTGTTCAGGATCAACATATATGCCACAGAATCATTCCACTGACCACTTATACTTTAATTAATAACATAAGTTGAATTATGAATGCAGTGGAGCCTTCAATGCAGTGGAGAGTTATAAATGCATCTCGCTGTATTTCACTTCAGAGGTAAGAGCTTTAAACGTTCAGCGATTCTGCGAAACTCACCTGAAACTGGAGTTAATTTCAGTTGTTGCATGTTTAGCGCTACATACTCAGCCATTACATGTGCAAAGCGCTTCCGTTATGAAACCTGTCTTTACCCCTGTACACTTGTGTATTCAAACCACAGACAGATTGAAGAGCTCATACCTCAGACCCACTCATACAGGCCAAACGGGGAGACGGGAAAACAGAAACATTCACAAGGCGTATTTGGGAGTGGGGGGTGATCTTAACTGTGAGTAATTCCTGCCCGTAAATATCTGCGATTGAACGACAGCCTGCTGGGTGGGAAGTCCCATTGTCTCCCAATAAATCCTCCTCACTATGGTAACCAGAGGGGCTCGTCCCTTCAAAGACTGATTGGAAGCTGGGAAAAATTGTTGTACGTGGTAGTCATATTAAAAATATCTGCCGCTCATTTGAATAGAGGCCCTGCGAAACAAAAGAGAGAGTTGAGAATTGGGGTTATCCATTGTTCGAACACCCTGTTAATGTCCCTCGCTTTTGTCCGGGCTGAGAGTTTGATGTATTCGCAATTGTTTCGCGGCTCTCGTTTGAGATCAGATCAAGGTCAGGCTGTTTATTGAAGCTATAGTTGCTTGGGTTTGATTATTTTGGGGGAGGTGGAAACCATGTGACGCAGATCCACTGTGTGTCTATGACATCCTGTTCAAAAGCCACTGACTGGAAAAAAAACAAGCAGCCTTTATTTAACCTGCAGCGCGCGAGGAGAACCAAAGAGACAGTAATGATAACACTACGGACCATTGTCTCTCGCTCATGATCTTTCTCTTTTCCTCACTCACACCCCCTTTTCGCACACACACAAAAGGACAGATTGGTGGTCAACGCCGCCCCTCCTGCAAGTGTATTGTGACGTGGTTCCTGTGTGCCGGCTTCAGTTTACGGTGTGTTTGGGGGTATTTTTAGCCTGGCACAGGGACGCCTGCTACACAGACAGGAAAAAGGCCAGAATAGAAGGAAGTCCATTCGCCTTTTACACAAACAATCCCTTCATCTGCATCAGTGAACTGTGGGACAGAAAGAGAGAGAGAGAGAGAGAGAGAGAGAGAACGAGGATGAATATTTCTCACATTTATTAGTGCCACATGGTGTTCGCAGGCCTTCTTGCAGAATTTCACAATGTTGAGGTCCAGAGATGTAACTCATGATATTCACTGTCTCATTATTACAGAAACCGTTCACTTCCTCTTTCTCTCTGCATATATCACGTTAGTCAAAAGTTTTAGTTGTAAACAATTTTTCTTCGCATTCCTCAAGTTAGCAAGAATAATTGTATTTGCAGGCTTGATTTCAATAAAATCAAACGCTGTACAGATATCTGAGAATGTTTACTTTTGTTTGTGTCACCATATAATAAAACATGAATCTAAAACAATGGGATTCAGATACCCCTCGTTGGGCTCTATTGGAAACCAGAGGAAACTCATGCATACACATCATACATTAGTTTACCAGAATACATGTGAAATAGTATGCACTACAGAAATAGAATTTATAGAACTGTAATACATTCATTCATTCATTTTCCTTCGGCTTAGTCCCTTTATTCATACCACAGCGGAATGAACCGACAACACTCCGACATACTCATACACTACAGCCAATTTAGCTGATTCAATTCACCCATAGCTCACCTTGCTGTGAGGCAACAGTGCTAACCACTGAGCCACCGTGTTGCCCCTAAAACTGTAATACATAAATTTATTTTGGCATTTATTTTTCTGGTAACGCTTTATTTCGATGGTCCAATTGAGTATTAGTAGACTGTCTTCTTAATATCTGTTGATACTGACATTCAACGGACATTACCTGACTATAAGAAACTTTGCAAGTACATGTTAGCTTACACTAACCCTGCCCCTAACCTCAACCCTAACCCCAACCTAACAGTCTACTTATAATCTAATGAGAATTAGTTGCAGTGTAACTTAAATTCAACAAACGGACCATCAAAATAAAGTGTTACCATTTTACTTTATGGGCGCCGCGGTGGCCTAGTGGGTAGCACGTTCGCCTCACAGCAAGAAGGTCGCTGGTTCGATCCCCGGCTGGGTCAGTTGGCATTTCTGTGTGGAGTTTGCATGTTCTCATTGTGTTCGCGTGGGTTTCCTCCAGGTGCTCCGGTTTCCCCCACAGTCCAAAGACATGCGGTACAGGTGAATTGGGTAAGCTAAATTGTCTGTGGTGTATGTATGTGTGTGAATGAGAATGTATGGATGTGTTTCCCAGAGATGGGTTGTGGCGGGAAGGGCATCCGCTGCGTAAAACAAATGCTGGATAAGTTGGCGGTTCATTCCGCTGTGGCGACCCCAGATTAATAAAGGGACTAAGCCGAAAAGAAAATGAATGAATGAATGATTTTACTTTATAAAGACCCATATCTGATGTAAGAAATGCATGTTATTATAAGTGACTGGATTTTATATTGCTGCTGTTAATATAAATGTTGTTCTGTTTCAGTGTACAATGTCATACCATACATTCATTCGTTTTATACCCACTGTCCACTCTAATTTCTACTGTACATCTGACACATCTGACCGTGATAGAAAAAAGGATGGCATATGGGAACACCGGAGGGGGCAACTTTTAAACATTTTACAGCAGGTTTAGCTCAGGAGGCAGCTTGAGGACAGTGACCCAGCACAAATAATGTTTAAATAGCATATGCTAACACACTTGTGTATATTCTCGTAAACAACAGTTGGTTTTGGGATAGTGTACTAACATGCTATTAAATTAATTTTTGTTGTATATACATTCAATTCAAAAACATTTGTAGTGCTTGATTTTTTAAAATAATTAATATTATCTGAAATAAGCAAACTACGAGAACCCATTTTGTTTATATTTGTTGTTTCCTCCATTGTGACTCCATTGTGTTCCCTCATGGAGGTCCTTGAACCCCAGTTACTAAACCTCTTATTTAAAAGACCAGCAAGGAGAATACTATTTGCGTTACAGATGCATTATATCATCAGGATTTTCCGTGAGTAAATGCTGACGGAATCTTAATTTTTGGTTGCACAGTTGCTGTAAATGGAAGTGTATTCAATAGCCCATCTGTCATGTGCTGCGATAGCCAAAAGCTATATATTCAGTAACAGATTCCTCCCTTTTATCCAGATTTCTGATCGTGCGGAAAAGCAGTTGCTCTCAGGCCAGAATGCATTCCCCGCTTCAGACTGAGTTATAAATTTAGCACTTTTCGAATGTTTCTTGGAATATCTGAGCTCGTCCAGTTCCTCATCAGGTCTCGGTCTGTCGAAGTGAACAACAGACGGTTGAGTTCAGATGGTACAGTATAACTTTTAACTGGGTTAGCATCGGCACTGCTCTTTAAAAATGCATGCTTTTGGGGAAGTTTCAGCACAATGTGAGGAACAAGTGACAGCCGCGGCTTTATGAATTATACACGTCTTTTGTTCCTCTGGATTTTTACTTTTTCTATATGCCAATTTCACACACACTTTAGTTCCTGCTGGGTCCCTTTGCAGTGTGTGGCAGGATGTTAGCAGTTCTGTTTCACAAAGTGACTTCACCCAAAGTTGCCAAAGTGTTTAAGCTGTGTGCACGGATACTGTACCTGCAAGCGATGGAGAGTACCTGATTAAATGCAGCAGTGATGCTACCTTTTTCAGCTGTGTTGTTACAGTGGTTTCAGAAGAGCCTGTTTGTAGATTTTCAATAGATCCAGCAGTGTAGCATTGCCCTGGCTACACTAAGGTGATTGTAATGATTGGGTTCAAAATAAATATATAGGCTACTATTAAAACCAACACAGGCTCATTTGAAATACATTCCTACACTTTTGTGTAAATACGTTGCTCTGGACACGTTTCATTGTACCTTTCAAATGATAAATTCACTAGAGGGCACTGTTTACATTTTTGTTAATCTAAAATATGTTAGCTAGGTTACATTTTATTGGATATTTCACAAACACATCCTGCTTGTACATGTCTATGAGAAGGCAGGGCTTTACGTACAGATTACCTAGAGAATCTAGACCCTTTCCTAAACCCAATAGCAAAAGCTAATGTAAGAGAAAAGTGCACTGCGACCATGTTGTCTTACCTTGATGTTATATTGGTTTTATCTCTTTTGTGGAACACTGCTTCACCGGACTTGAACCTGAATGCTTTGTATCTCAATACAACGTCGTACAAAGTGAGCTACTGAGCAAACTGACCGCAGCAAAAAAAGTTGTCCATAGGGAATTAGATAGAAGAGGTAAATGTATTGCGTTATAATTATAGTCATTGTTAAGTTGTTTTGTGACATTTATTTGGTGTTGTGCAAAGAATTGCATGAAAATACTTCACTCATTTATAATATGTCTCTGTAAATATCATCAGTGTGGGAAAAAAAATCAAAGATGTTGGTGTCAAACTGCCTCATGTTCATTTTACGTAGAAACTAAAGTCAACTGAATGGAAAGACGTATTTCAAAATAAGCCTGTGTTCATTAAATCAAATGCAAATCACTTGGGTTAAAAACATCTTGCAAACGCATGGATTTGACCCAGGACCACAAATTTTATGTTACACAAGTATATTTTTGGAAATTAAACAAAATACAAATATGGGACAAAATTACAGATTTTTCTTTTATGCCCAAAATTATGTTTCATGAAGATATTTTGTAAATGTATTGTAAAGAAATCAAAACCTAAGGTAACACTTTATTTTGATGGTCCATTTGAGTATTAGTAGACTGTCTACTTAATATCTGTTGATACTGACATTCAACAGACATTTAACGGACGATAAGAAACTTTGCAAGTACATGTCAACTTACACTACCCCTACCCCCAACCTAACAGTCTACTTATAATCTAATGAGAATTAGTTGCAATGCAACTTAAACTCAACAAACGGACCATCAAAATAAAGTGTGACCAAACCTAATTTTTCATTAGTAATATGCAAAGCACTTGCATTTCAATTAACTTGAACTAAGGATTTGTTCAACTTTAAGGGTGATTTTTCCCAATGTTCGGAAAAAATAACCCTCAGATTCCTGATATTCTAAGTGCCAAATCTCAGCCAAATATTGTCCCAGCCTAACAAACTATACATCAAGATTATCACACTTTCATCACACATCTCAGTTTCCCATAATGTACACTAATGACTGGTTTTGTGGTTTAGGGTCACAAATATAAATGCTTAGCTTTTCCAACAACACTTTTCATTGGAGTATAATTGCTTAATAATTAGCATTATAGTATTTAATATACTTAAAATTAAAATAAACTAAACATTAATCAAACATTCTTTGTGTTGGAAAATTCAGTTCATTGTTGTGAATCCGTTTGTTCAAACAGCTGAACCACTTTAAATGATTCACTGATTTATTTCCCTACACAGGAAGTACAGCTCGTACAGCAGTCTACGTCTTCGGTGTAGCAAAACATTCAGTGCAAAGCTTTTGACGTTAGGGTGTTTTCTGTTTTTAGCAGTTGCTGTCACCCTAATTGAAATCCTTTTTTGCCAGATTGAAACAGCTGCGGTAAATAAATGATGTCACATTGCATTCTTAAATAGCTTCTGTGTTTTGTTAGTAGCATGTACTGTAGTGCACCCACAATGCTAATTATAAAGGGATGGTTCATCCATAAAAAAAATGCTAATTCTGTCATCAACCTTATGTAGTTCTGAATTTGTTTTGATCTGTAAAAAACTTCTTATCAGAACTGATTTTAGTTCATTTATTTTTATCCTTTTTTTCTATAATTGTCCATAAAGTGGACGGTAATCAGAACAGTTTTGACTGATGCTTTTTAAAAATATCTTCTTTTGTGTTCTGCAAAAAGGAAAGTGAGGTTTGGATCGACGTGCGGGTTTGTAAATGGTGACATTATTATTTGTATTATTTTTGGGTCCATTAAACTACTAGGTATGAGTAAATTGTAGTCTGGTTGTTTGAGTTTCAAAGAAGCCTTTCTAACATCCCTTCATCAAGACAAAACCCTAATTGGTTAACTGACAGGATGATTTGGGGCTCATAATTCGACTGAAAGATGCAAATCTCTGAAGCGCACAGGTTTTGCCCCTGATTGGATTTGGCGGTGTTGTGTTTTGGGTTTGCTGGGTTCGTCTGTAGTAAATCAGGCTTTATAGAGCGACTGTCAGAGATAATCGGCTGTTGTCTCTGCGGGCTGAAGCTTTAGATGACTGTTTGATAATGAGGTTGTGGAGAGGTAACTCATTTACTGATTGCAGGTTTCTGGCGTTGTGTGAATGGTTCTTTCTGGTCTGCGTCTTTGTGTGCATGAGAGCGTGTGTGAACGTGGTTGTGCGTGCATTGATGCATGTTCATTTTTTCTCATCTCTATTAGTAGCTGGTACTCGGAGAAAGCACTGAAGCGTGAATACACTGATTAAGTCTCAATTTCTTACTGAATATTACTGATCACAATACTAGAGAAGAGAGAGAGAGAGTACTGTATTTACTGTGTTGATAGGTTAATTATATTGTAAATGTGCTATGTGTATTTGGTTTAAACTTGATAATAAGCCAATAAAGAGTTTCAAATCTTAGTGCCACAACAATGTGGAGAAAATATATCATAGGAGGAGCTAATTAGTTCCTTTTTAATCAGATAACGAACAACAGTTCAGATCCAAAAATGATTTGTCTAAAACTGGTTCTTTTATGACATCACTGTGAAACCCTTTTTTGGAACCATTCGTTTTAAGAGTGTGACTACACAAAATTAGCATTAGACTTTTAAAAATAAGTGCACAATAATTTACTTAAACAGTAGTCACAATCACAGGTAATGTAGATCATCTCAAATACTTAATTTGACCTAACTGTCGTAGTTTAGTTACTGTAAATAAGTCAGTGACTGATAATGTTCAGTCTAATTCCAATTCTGTGTATAACAATCATTTCTGTTATTTGAGAACCAATTATTCATGGACCACCTATAAAACTGGGACCATTTGAACCATTGAACACCAGTTTCTAAAACTCAAGATTATTCATCCATTTCTTAATATAAAATATGTTTGTTATCTAAGCAGTCTTGGATATTATTTAGGCATGATTAAATAAAAATATAGCCAACTTGACAATTTACAATGGATGTGGATGAATAATCATAAACCAAATGCTTTATAGCATTGGCTAGTACACATATGTTTGTAGAGAGATTATCTTATAATGAAGATTAAGAACCTGGGCCTTTTGGAACTTTCTGATAATTGTCATTGTTCTCCTGTAATAGGCTCAATGGCCATTTCAGTAGGTGCACCATTTTAGCTGTTCTTTTAGGCATGTAGACCTGCTTAACACTGTTTAAAATAAAGGTTTTAAAATAAAGCTTTTGCATTGATGTCAGTGCAGTGATTCCATAGAACTTTTCAGGTTCATAAAATACCTATTTATTTCTTAGTTTAATAATCACAAATATAATTTTCAACTGTTATAAAGCGGTTAGTGGTTAGACCTCCTGTGTGAAGTTATTATATTATATGCTTATATTATATGCATATTATGCCCATGTTCACTTGAGTTTCCACCGGGTGCTCTAGTTTCCCCCCACAGTCAAAGACATGTGGTATAAGGGAATTGGATGAACTAAATTCGCTGTAGTGTATGTGTGCATGTGTGAATCGGTTCCTGAATTTTTTAACCAGCATTTTTCAAAATATAATCTTTTATGTTCATCTCTTAAGTGACATTAAGGTGGCTAATCTGAATATTTTAGAAATTGCTAATTTAATGAGACACACACAACTCCAGGGTTTAGAAAGCAATCTGAAAAAAGAGAAAAATACAGTCGGCGAGTTTATTCAGTCTTATATATAAAGGGCAAAGTTCAAATTTATTTATAGAGCACATTTTTTAAAAACAGTAAATGCTTATCAAAGTGCTGCGTGTACAACAATGAGCTAGGGTTAAGAGTCAGACACTAGACAGCAGAAAACCAGACAAGACAAATAAAAAAAAAAAAAACAGACTATAAAATATGTTTTTAAACTTGATTTTAAAAAACGTAAGAGACTGAGCTTGTCTAATGTACAGGGGCAGACTGTTCCAAAACTTTTGGGCTGCTTCTGCAAATGTTCAATCTTCTCTGCTCTTTATTTTAACCCTCTGCACAATTAGATGAAAGGGATCTGCTGATTTAAGTGTTCTTGGTGTAGCATACAACTTAATTAAATCAGACAAGTACTCACAGAATTCCACAAAATTTCTTCATGTTGTCCCAACAACACAAATCGTTAACTTAATTGTTTTATACAAATATTAGTGGAATAAACATATAAGAATTAAGTTATCCCAAAAAAAGCTCTCAAGAACTGTGATGATTCAGCTCATTTGAAATAAGTAGCTTGAATAAGCAGCAGAATTTTTTTTACGTGTTTTTAGAATAAATAAACATTTTAAACAAATTAAATTGTAAAATGGTGATAAAGTACAAATTTAAAAATTAATAAAATGATTGCTACCTTTGGTTTTAACACGTTATAGGCATTAACTAAGAAAATCTCCTAGGATTAATGGTTTTGTAGTGGTAATTACATTTGTGTATACAACAAATTGTTAACGATGTTAACAATGATGTTAACAAATGGACTCATCCTACACAAACTGTTAACGAACAAAATGCTTATAAATAGTCACAGAAATGTCATTGTCATAGGTAGCCTATGCCACTATACTTTTGCAGAAATCTCAGATTTCTGCAAATCTTTAGCCCATAATTGAGTCTATTTATTTACTTGTGTAAATTTATATTTATTTGTTTTTTTATTAAATTATTGGCTAATATGAAAAGTTTATACGATTTATTTACAATGCAGTTTGTCTGTCTTTTAGTAGATATAATATATAAGAGACATGCTTAGTCAACCAAATAAGTGGATCTAATTGCATTTGCATTGTAAACGTTAAAAGAAAAGTTAAAAAGGTATTATTTTATCTCATATATAACATTTTTATTTTGATTTGCGATATTCTCAAAATCTTTTTGCATAAATCTGCAATTTAAGCTAATGTCCACAGATTCTGTCAGGTCCTAGTCATACAGTAGGCCAGATTCACATGTGAAAATGTGAAGAAATTACCTACAGACTTAAGTCTTGAAGTATTTGCTTCTGTGATCAACAGTTGATTCAACAGTCTGAATATTTTTAAAAGACACTCGTGTTGAATAATGCACAATTATTCACAGCATTTTGAAGTGATATCAATTTTATCATGATATATTGATTTATTTAATATCGGCATACACTGTACAAAATGCAGGGTTCAACACAAATCATTCATATTGTCCCAATACAAATCGATTAAGTTAGCAAAACAAATTTAGATGGAATGAATATAAAAAACTATGTATCCCAAAGAAAAATCTCCAGTTGATTCAGCTAATTTTAAATTAGTAGTATGAACAAGCAGCAAAAATCTTTTTTTTAAGTGTACCTCTATTTTGAACCATCTATAGTCTGGAGAGAGAGGCCTGACTAATGCTTATATAGAGGCCATTACAATAGTCCAGTCGAGGTGAACCCAAAAATGGCCCGTGAGTGTAAAATTGAACGATGCAGGGACAGAAATAAACTAAAAACAGAATGAATAGTCTTTAGCCACATACAGTAGCCATGCCTCTATGAGTCTTTAGAAATATAGAAATGATGAAAAACTTGACCTCTTTTGAGGGTCAGAGGGGGGAGTTTGGGTTGTAAACAGCTGTAGTCCGGTTCACTGAGAACCCAATGACTTCATCTTGTGCACCCCACACACACACAGATGCAGAGGGCAGCTGTTTATCTCTGGCTGCCAGAGACACTGACATCTGCTGCATCTGCTTTTCACCCAGACGCTCTGTCCTCCTGCTCCTGCCTCTTTCACAATGTATTCATCATCAAGTTCTGTTGTCCTTTTAGCTTAGTGACAATAAGTACCCTTCAACTTGTCCCAGAATATGAACGAGCGAACACTGCATCTCTTTCGCTTTTCGGCTTATTATTATTCATTTTATCCTCTCCTCTAGCTCAGTTCTCACATCTCATCTTCACTCCCTCTTTCTCACTCTTTCTTTCGCCCATTTGTGTTCATCTTGTCCCCTGTTAGTGGTTTGAGCCCTTCTGTCACTCTGATTGGCTGTGATGATCTGTCATATGGCCGTCTGATGTGCGTTGGTGTTTACAAACAGGCGTGGAGGACAGTGGGATAGCCAGTCTGTTCTGCTAGAGAGGAGTCCTTGAATTCTCCTAAACCACTGCAGCTTTTAGAAGTTACACAACGGACTTGCAGCCAATGTAAGGATTTAGGGTGAGTGAATATGCATTAGTTTTTTGTGTTTTTATAAGATTTGATGAAAAGCATCTTCAGTCTGTGCTCACTCTGTATGCTGTTGTTGACATCATCATATTCATCGCGTTCAAGTTCTGAGTCCTTGCGTTTTTCTCAATGAGTAATTCTCTCGCTCTCTGTTTTGATCTGATTTTCAAGAGCTTGTTCGGTGCTTCTGCATTGGTGAATATTAAATGTATTCGGGTTTTTGTCTGTGTAGCTTATTCTAGTTTGTCTGTGTAGCTTATTCCAGTCCTACATATTAAAGGTAGCTTTTCTAATTTCACATTTTGAGATTTTAGTACCTTGATGGTGTATTGTTTATTTCTTCTGGTGATGTGTTTCTTATTGAAATCACACATTTGGGTTGGAATTATGGAGGGTTTTGGGATGTGTGAACTGTTATTTATGAACTACTATTATGAACTGCTGCAAGCTGATATTAGGGTTTGTGTGTTTTCAATGTGCAAACATTTTTTTTGGATTAAAAATCATCACGCTGTCATCAATGGAAACATATACACTGCCGCTAGTCACCTATACGTAATTCTGTTGCATACAAGTCTGCAAATTACAGAAGTGGCAAATGCATTTAATAACCTTCAATTAATTTATTAGTGGTGTCATGGTGGCTCAGTGGGTAGCACGATCGCCTCACAGCAAGAAGGTTGCTGGTCGAGCCTCAGCTGAGTCAGTTGATATGGAGTTTGCATGTTCTCCTCATGTTTGCATGGGTTTCCTCCAGGTGCTCCGGTTTCCCCCACAGTCCAAAGACATGCGCTATATGTAAATTGGGTACACTAAATTGTCCATAGTGTATGTGTGTGAATGAGTGTGTATGGATATTTCCCAGTGATGGATTGCAGCTGAAAGGGCATTCGCTGTGTAAAACATATGCTGGATAAGTTGGCAGTTCATTCTGCTGTGGCGACCCCAGATTAATAAAAGGACTAAGCCGAAAAGACAATGAATGAATGAATAATTAATTAACGTTATTATTTTTTAATCTAAGCAGTGCATACGGAAACAACTTTAATGGATCAACTTCAGTTAATAATAATGTAATTTAATGAATATCAGAGTTGTCTTCTTTGTGTACGGTGCAAGAAATCACATGGGAACAATAAATATCTTTATTTTTATCAATGTTGAATAATGTTGATTAATAATTGTGCGGATTAATATTTTGTGGAAACATGCTTTTTAGGTTTTTTGTTTCTTAGAAAGTTTAACAAAACACAATTTATTTGGATTGGAGATTTTCATTACATTACCATAGCATTATAATTTCATAACATTATCTCTTTACCCTCACTTTTGATCAATTTATTTCACCATTGAAAAAAAAATTATATTATGAATCTCTGTGCAATCTTTTATTTTGAACCGTACGTATATGGACAAAAGTACATCAGTTTTGTTACTAAATTTGAGAATTGAATGAGACTTGAATGAGAGGTGTAGGAGTTGAGCGAAAGACCCTTAAACTAAGATTTTTAGGACCATACTGCAAAATGATTTTTTTTATATATATTTAACTGCACTTCTGCTATAATGTTAATGGTTTATGTCTTGTGGTTGCATGAATATGAGCACTGTGTAATGAAGAGTACTTGATTAACCAGTCGTATGTTATGAACTGTATGAACCAGAAGAATCCTGCCTAAAGAATCCTTGTCGTTCAATCATTTTAAAGCTGCAACCAGTGATTTCTAAAGTTCAAATAAAGTGCAAGTCAACTTTGGGAGTGGGTGATCTGTTAAATGTTACTGTACTTGTGCCTTCTGGATTGATATATGAGCTAACAACAACATACTGTATGATGACGTGTATTAGTATAGTAGCATTGTCCCAATTTTAGGGCAATATTTTCGTCCCTACCAATTAGACTCACTCATGGACATCCACTCAAAGCAAAAGTTGCTCCAAAATGTCAATATTGCAATTACATTCTAACTGTTAAAAATACTTTTGCAGTTTCTTTTTTTTAATGTTACACTATAAAAAATTGAGTTCCACACAATTCCTTCATGTTGTCCCAACACAAACCAATTGAGTTAACTTAATTGTTTTTACAAATTTAACTGTATTGAACATGAAACAATTAGGTTGTCCCCAAGAATTGTGATGATTCAGCTCATTTTAAATAAGTAGTTGAAACAAACAGCAAAAACAAGAATTTATTTATCAAAAGTAAACCTTAAAATAATCTTATTTCATGTTTTATTTATTTTTGATGTATTTTATGGGGGGGAAAACGATTTAGTGTAGAAAAGATGTTATTTCTAAAATGTTTGTTAGTTTTATCTGTTTTTTTGTTTGTTTGTTTTTTGTATTTTGTGGTAAAAGGGAAGCTAAATTGCCTATAAACTTAAAACTTATTCTCTTTTATCCCTACTCCTTCACACTGTTTCGTTGACCAGGAGGAAGGTGTAGGCTAAGGGAAAGTTGTATAAAATCATTTGGATTGGGCCTTTTTATTGATTATTGATTGTTGAAGAAAAGTACTGTATGACCCTGCAGTAGTCACAAACCTGACAGACTCTACATAGTCTTTTTTCCGGACAGTATTTCTTTAATGGGATTCCACAGAAATATAAGAAATAATTCAGAAGGTAGAAAGTAAAATCTAATCAAATATTGACTCAGGTTGGCAGATTAATGGAAATTCAAAGCAAGGATAAAGATTTGACAGCAAGATGAAATTTAAAAGTGTAATTTCCTAATCTAAACTAATGAATTGAAACAATCTGTACATTACAAAAATATTTTTGCTGCTTGTTCAAAATCCTTATTTATAATGAATTGAATCAAAAAAAATTTGAGTATTACTTAATTTTGTTGTGTTCAATCAACTTATATTTGTAAAAACAATTAATTTAACTTACTTGATTTTTTGGGATAGCATGAAGGAATTGTGTGGAACCCTCACTAATAACTAGCATAATATTGCACTGTAAATAATACAATATCAAAATCTATAGCCCTTGAGTCATAAATATGTGATATTTGTCTTGACGTGATGCTTGTGTTACTGACGTCTCTGTGCATGACGGTCTGGATGAGGCGAGTCAGGACAGGTTCCAGCCGTCAGAACTCAAAATCACAGATGAGAGGGGTGAAAATTAGACTGGGATATTTATAACCACACAGCACTGGTCCCTTCATCTCTGTGGTCAGGGATTTCTTTTGGGTGCAGGTGTACTTTAAAATGCATTTCATGTGGATCAAGGTGGAAATGTCTGATGTTTTTGCACATCTCATGTAGATTTCATCATGTCATATGCACTTACTTTCATCCTCTCACTTGCTGAGGTCATTGATGACATCGTGAGAGGGTAATGGATCGCAAACAGAGCGAAATAACTTGCTTGCTATTGTATCACATGATATTCAATACCACAACATATCATGATAATGTACATGCATGATATTGTAATCATGACATTTTAAGACATTGTGAACAGTTATATCTATTAAAACTTATGGTGTTCATCACAACACCAAACACTTAATACTAGAAAATGTATTTTCGAATGTTAACACTTTTGTATAATTATCAGCTCTACAACATGCCCAAGATATGGATTGAAAGTGAGTCTTTATTGTGCCTGTTATTTGTTTTCACTCTGCAAAAAGGTTAATTAGTTGATTAAACTAAAGATGAAAACTATGTGTAAAACATATATTAATCATAGATGATGTTAATTTCTTAGTTGATGTTTAATAACTTATTGAAATCAAAAGTGGTTTTATTTAATTTATTGAAAACATATTTAGTAGTTAATGAGTTAATTGTTATTTAAAAGTTTAGTTGTATTTTAAGCTGATCTTTATTGGCACAACAATTATATTAATCTTAAATTATGTTATTCTATTTCAATAATTAATACTAATTAACAATAACATTTATATAGTGCTTTTTTGGATGCTCAGAACACATATTTTTTGGGGGGAATCTCCTCATCCACCTGGATGATACAGAGCAATGAAGCCAATTATGATATAGGGATGGAGGCCAGTGGGCAAATTTGGCCAGGAGACCAGGTTTAAACCCCTACTCTTCTGTAAAGGACATCTTGGGATTTTTAATGACCACAGAGAGTCAGGATCTCAGTTTAACGTCTCATCTGAAAGACGACATTCACTGAGCCGTATAGAGTCCCCTTCACTATACTGGGGCGTTAGGACTAGGTCTGTGCAATATGGACAAAATAATCATATTGCGATTTTGGCAACTGTTTTTGCTTTTTCAAACGCGCTACATACATGTATTCTAAATGTATTCAGTGCACAAGAAGTCCATAACAAAACATTTCACAATGAAATAACAAAGTACTAAATTTAATAAATAAAACTGCAGTAAAATTGTCTTTAAAACAGACAACATAAAATAAATTAAGATGAACTAACCTCAGCTCTAGTTAAACACATACTGTACACAGTATTACTAACTGCTTGATAAACAAAACTGTAATAAATTGTCTTAAGAACAGACAACATGAAAAGATAAAGATTAACTAACCTAAATTCCAGTCATTACAATAAATAAAAACTATTGTAAATCAAAACCACCTATTCTTTTCTCCCACTCAACTTCGTCATGCGCGGAGTGAGCTCTGATTGGTTAACATCTTTCTCCCGCTCAGTTTAGCTGTAATTACCCGGTGTGCTGCGTCAGCTTTGATTGGTTAACATATTAAAATTATGCGCACAAGAACGTGAACAAAAATCTAAATAAATTAATAGATAAAATTGCAGCCATTGCAATTTAGAAATGGCATGTGCTTAAATCACGATTTTTTGTGCGATTGCGATTAATTACACAGCCCTAGTTAGGACCCACACTGACCACAGGTTGAGCGCTATCTGCTGGTCTGCCTAATGCCACTTTCGTTAGCAACCTAGCTTTCTTATGTGATCACTCATCCAGATACTGATCAGACGCAGCCCTGCTTAGCTTCAGTGGGTGACCTTGAGAGAGTTGCAGAGAGCTAGCTACCAACGTATTAGTTGATGTTTAATAACTCAAGTCGTAAATCTTTATTTTGTTTATTGGTGCTAATAATTAATAGAGTTTAATTGTATTTTTAAAAATCTAACGTTAGCATAACTTCTGTATCAATGGTAGGAATGTCTTACTGTTGATTTTACAAAATATATTAACAAATGTTTACTAATGAGACTTTATATGTGTTGTGTTGTCTATTGTACTTTATAATCCTTTCTGTGTCATTTGTTTTAAACATTTGTTTGCTCAGAACATTTATGATCAACGAAGCAGTTCATAAATAGTTCTTATGGTTATTATATCATACTAAAATAATACTGTATATCCTCGTAGTACATTCAGAAATGATCACAACAGTAAAAAGATATGATAACGTCATATGCCAAATGCCAAACTGAAAGTCCCAAAAGATTAATCTGACCCTTCTCCGTCACGAGCAGCTGCTTCACATCATGTGTTGTTTTTGTTGTTGTTATGGCTAGAGTTGATTTGCGGTGTTTGTATTTTGAAGGCTAATTTGTAGTTGATCTTCTTGATTGCACCTTTTCCTCATGTTCGTCGCAATAGAAATAAATCCAAATCTATATTTAAGCTATTAGCTATTTATGCACAGGAACACGCACTTACCCTCCCTGTTTTGATTGCATAGATAAAGGATACAGGAAAAAAACACACGTCATCTTCAAAACACAGGACAAAAATAAAGCAGAAAGAACAGAAGAGAAGGAGGAAGGTTTAGTAGTGGTGTGAAGGGCCTGTTATACTTCACGTGTGGACACGCACAGTTCATAAGCGTTAATGAGTAAAGACACTAAAGTGTTATGTAAGCTCTAATCAGGTAGTGCACGTCCAGCTCAGTGGGCCAGAATGATGTCATGCCATCTGTGTGGATCGTGATCTGTGATGTAGCGTCAAGCAAACACCGCTCCTGCGAGAGCGATGAAATATTGATAGCTGCCATGGGGAGTTCAGAGAAGAATAAAGCAGTCAAACAATTCAACCTTAACATTGGCCTGTCGTTTGGAGAGAAGGGTTTGTGTGAGGCGGAAAATAGACAGAAGGCAGTTTTTTGATGAATTAAAGGCACAAATTTCATGTTTTTTGGAGTGTTTTTCAGCATCATAAAGACACGGTGAGGGAGATAGGATTAAGACACACAGTGACTTTCTTTATAGACAAAACAAACTATAAATATTATATTTATAAATATGTTTCATTTAATTTATGGAGAATTTAGCAATCAATTTCAAACTAATACGCTCTGGTACATTTAGACTAAATTCTGGCACTTTTAGTTTTTTTATGAATCAGTTTAATACAACAAATATTATTTACATATTCGTTGTTTAACTTAGGTTGTGTCATTTTGTTAATTCAAATTAGTTTGATGGAACACTTGCAGATGTCGTCCATATGAATGCGTTTCAATACATGAAGCTCTTTATGAACACTTTTAAAAGTGTTAATTTTTTGTTTATATCGTTATATTTTCTGGGATTTTCTACCTTTAATGGATAGGACAGTACAGAGTATTGACAGGAAATCAAGGGGAGCAGAGAGGGGGAAAGATCGGCATAGGACCGCAAGGAGGGAATCAAAAAGGAGGATCGCCATGAGTGCATGTGTCGATGCACTAACCACTACACCACTGGTGCTGACAAAAGTCTTCATTTAACTAGGGTCAATGTAGGAATTTATTACATCAAGGAAATATTACAATTTCCTCTCACTAAGTTAAATAAACTTTTAACCATTTTGTCGTAAAACTGTTTAAATGTTCAGTAAAAATCCCTTTAAAATTAAAGGTAAAATATTCATCATGTATTTATAATAACGACCATATGTCAAAAGGGAACACATTTGAAGATTTACCACCCTTTTCTCACTCACCAGTTGGTGAAAAAGAAATGAATAAAGGCAGTATTATGTAGATCAATCACACAAAGTGTGAAAAAGACAAAGATGGTCTCTCAAACTTCTTAGCAGTAGGTGATTATTAAACAGCATCCGTTCATTCATGATAAAGCCTCATCAGTTCATTCACTATAAAGCCCCTTTGGTGCAAGCATGTGAAAAGCTTCATAAAATATTTCTGTACATTTTTTTTAATTATTAACAGTGTTTTGTTTGTTTCTGCAGCGAGGCACAGAGTCAGCCATTCTTCAGCTGAGCACATTGAGCACATTTAAAGCAGAGGAGACGTGAAAGAGAAGAGAGAAAAAGAAAGTGAGAGAGAGAGCGAGAGAGAGAGAGAGACAGAGGCTGGCCTGCCTGATGGCAGAAAGCTGGATCTCCCAGTGAGGTCAGGTCGGACGGAGGTCATGGGGTCATTTACGCTGGGCAAAGCTGCCTCACTGGAGCTGCTGCTGGATGCCTGCATTCATGCGTTTGGTAAGTGAACAACACAAAAATGACTTACTGCAACTCAATGCACTTATCTTCTTATCAGATACCACGTGGCTCAACTTGATTCATCATGTTAATCACTGTAATTGACCTGTAATTGACCTGTTCACATATTTCCCACATAATCATATTCTTCTTGGATGATCAACAATTTGCAATGATAAACACTCACAGTGTGCTTTGTCACTATTGAAAATCATCATTGGAATATTTACTTCCATGCTTAATCTCAGATGGTCAGACTGCGGTTCTTCTTTTATAAAGTCCAGAGACTGCAGTAAATGTCATGATTTTGTAAAAGATTCACTGTAACGTGTGTTATGACTGAACAGTGGTCATAAAACGGCAATTGATTTGCAAATGAGAGGACACTTTGAGTCAGAAACAATATTTCACGTTAATCACGTCTCAAGCAAGTGGATTGGTTGTTGCTGTTATGAATTGCTTTGATTTTATCCACTTATTAATCTCTGTTGCTTAGTAATTCATTGCTAAATGAATGAACGCATTAATGACAAATGTTGCTGATTGTAATAGATTTTGCTCTTATTAATTGCCTCATTAATTTATTATTAATTAATTATTTAAATAATTATTAATTTATTCATTAATTACTTGTTGATCGTAATGGGATTTTGTGTATATGATCATTGACTTCTTTAATGTCTAATCCCGGGTGTTAATAACTCTGTTGGTAATTGATTTTAATCACTCATTCATTAAAGAATAGTTAACCCAAATATTGTAATTTCCTCATCATTTACTCATTTGTAAGGGTTTCTAAACTTTCTGAGTTTCTTCTTTCTGTTGAACACAAAATAAGATATTCTTAATATTGTTGAGAAAAAGCAGCCATTGCCATTGACATCTGTAATCGCCTGTAATTGGCCACAGCTGATTTATTTATGGATTAGTGGGATTGCATATGTTAATTAATCTCTGTTAAATAACTATAGCTCATCATGGAATAGTTCACCCAAAACTGAATTTTTTCCCGTAATTGACTCACCCTGAAGCCATCCTCAGTGTTTATGATTTTTTTTCTGTCTGCTGAACGCTGAACACAGATTCAACTGACAGATATCCTGGCTCTTCCATGCTGTGTAATGTTGTTGCATTGTGTTTTTTTAAGCTTAAAAAAGGGCATAAATCTGTCATCAAATCTATACGTCGCTAGAGGGTTACTGCATGTCTTATGACGCATATTGATGTGCTTTATAACAGAATTAATACTAATGACACAATTAAAAAAAAAAAAAAAAGTATTATTATAAAATGGGGGTCAAATGCATCTTATGCACATATGACATATGACAGATAGACACATCTAAGCAGCATTGTACGCTGAAAATAATTATTTCCGCCAAATTGTTGCAAAACAATTTGTATGGGTGGAATTTAAACAAAGTAAATTTAGCAATGTAACTTAAGTTGTTTGTTTAAATTCAGCTTAAATAAATTGCTTACAACCACGTAATAAATTGTCCAAGGAATCATCTTTAAATATTTTTTTAGTGAAGTACTGAAATATATATTATTATACAGTAACGGCAAGCCAACAAGTTGTCTTTTGAGGTAAACAAACTATATTATAAGTGGTTCCCGTGAGGTGCGTGTATTCGCCAGTGCTTCCACTATGAATGTGTCTTACATCATGCACCATATCATATATATATATTAAAAATGTATTATTTACATGTTCATCGTTTAACTTGGGTAGTGGTAGTGTTATTTTAGTGTTATAACCCTTGCAGATGTCCTATTAAAAAACATTATGCTTTGGAATTACTTTTGAAAGTGTTTGTTTAACTCTGTTAAAGGTGAATTATATTTACACCAATGAAACGTTTAAATTGGGGCGCCACGGTGGCGTAGTGAGTAGCATGTTCGCCTCACAGCAAGAAGGTCGCTGGTTCGAGCCTTGGCTGGGTCAGTTGGCATTTCTGTGTGGAGTTTGCATGTTCTCCCCGTGGTTGCGTGGGTTTCCTCCGGGTGCTCCGGTTTCCCCCACAAGTCCAAAGACATGCGGTACAGGTGAATTGGATAAGCTAAATTGTCCGTAGTGTATGTGTGTGAATGAGAATGTATGGATGTTTCCCAGAGATGGGTTGCGGCTGGAAGGGCATCCGCTGCGTAAAACAAATGCTGGATAAGTTGGCGGATCATTCCACTGTGGCGACCCCGGATTAATAAAGGGACTAAGCCGAAAAGAAAAAGAATGAATGAATGAAAGGTTTAAATTAACTCTCACAGAGTTAAATGTGCATTTGGTTGCCACCGGAAGTCAGTGATTGGAGTTTATATTTTAAAAACCTGAAGTACTTTTGTTTCAAGAACACACTGATCCACTTCATAAAACATGCGTTTACCCCCTGGCAACATATGGGTTAGTTTTACTATGCATTAAGCATCATGCATTACGTGCTTTTGGAAGTTTAAAAAAAAAAGCTACCATCCAGCACCATTATACTGCATGGAAGAGTCAGGATAAAATTTAAAACTACTCTGACTGTGTTCGTCTGACAGAAAAAGAGTCACAAACATCAAGACATGCTTGAGGGTGAGTAAGTTATGGTGTAATTTTTAAATTTTATTATTCCTATAAGATGAATTAACATAACAATTAAGACTGAAAGTTAATTAACCACTGCTCTCATTGATCAGTGTAGTTGCCTATAAGCATTTATTGATATCCTCCTTTTTGTCTAATGTTTTTCTTTATATCAATATCACGTGACATCTCATATCACACTTATAATCAAGAGCTGCTGTTTATAAATATTGTAAACATATCTGTTCCTCTTTCTATATTACTCACTTGTCTCATTATTTTTCCATATTACGGGTGTATGTGTTTTTCTAATAATATTTCTTTCTCTTTCTGTCTCGGTGTGTTATAGATGATAAAGGAGCGCTGCATGAAAATCAGCTTCCTCGAACATTTCTGCTGATGCATCGCTGGTATGTTTCCTCCACCGAGCTCGCTGGAAAGCTTCTGATCATATATCCTCTGGCAGCCCAGCGTGTGTGTTTGTGTGTGTGTGTGGTTTATGCATAATATTTCTGCAGCTCTCTGTTTTTAAATGTGTGTGATGTTAGAAATCTCGGTAGATACCAGGGGCATCTTAACCATTAATTAACTATTTCACATCTTTTTGTCCAACGCAAGGTCATTCGGTCATTAAAAATGTGTAAAGCATTACTATATGTACTGTACATCTATTCGTTCTCCAGCATGTTTAATTCGCCTTGACTTTCTATCACGTATCGTGACTGTCGGGGAGATGACTGCCAAAGGACACGACTGAAGATCTGTTATTTAATGAGGTAAATAAAAACATCTTTTGTTTAACAAGATAAATAACCCATTTATTCCCCATGAATTTCCTCTTCTGAACGTTTTAAGGTGTTTATTTGCATTGCTGGGCAACAGGCTATGGCAGGACATGTCGTGAGGAGGCTATTATTTAGTACACTTTCGTTTTTGTTTTTTTTTATATATTCCCCTTCTGTCCTTCCTCATTTTTTCTGGGGACAGAGTGACTGTTGCCTGTGTTCGGAATGAGAAGTGATGATGTCACAGAAACAGGCGTTGCTCCTTCAGATGGACATTTGTGCACAGTGGACATTTTGTGTTTTAGCGCATGGCAAAGAATGATTCAGCATCTCGTCTATCCATTATTCACAGAGCACATCTCCTCAGGCCACTTTTCCTTTCTTCTCTGTTCACATCTGCCTGCCACTTTGCATCGCTCCATCAAAATCACAAGCTCTTATTCAAGATTTGCTTTTAGAAATACTGTATAATATAAAAAAAAATACTGGATTATAATTTGTGAATCATTTCTTTCAAACTGGAGATTAGTTGTGTTTGGAATTTCTCATATTTTCTATATTTCACTTGAGAACATAATATATAACTACCCATTAAAGCGATAGCTCATATAAAAATGAAAAAAAAGCAGCTGTAAATAAATAGCGAATCTTGAAACAGAAGTCAAGAAAGTCAAGAGCAAAAAAAAAAAAAAACATATACAGGAAAAACAGAATTAATATCCATGCATCCGGATGATATATTGTGTTCTTTGTAAACTAAACAATCAAGGAGCTGAATATTATTTGCAGCATTATTAAAAAAAATCATATTTTTTATTGTTCAAATTTTAATGCTAATATGTAATGTATAATATCATTTATAATATAATCTATTTATAATTTAAATCAGAAAAAAAATATTTCTTTATCTTTATTTCATTATATAAAAGACACAAAAGTAAAAATATAAATAAATATATTTTGTAGAAGTTTACTTTCTTTCCAGAACTTTCCAGAACACTCTTTGTCTGGTGTAAACATCTGCTTTGGGTTAGTTACTTTAAAAAATACCATCATTAAAGTTGTTTTTAAATTGCTTTGTCATTTTCTTTATGTAAAAAGTAATTATTTAACTCAATAAGGAATTTAATTCTAATTCATTATATTTAAATGTGATAATTATGCATTTTAATGACCAAAAATTCTTTAGTTAACAAATGGAATGACAATGAAATAATAATTAAAAAAAATAAAATAAATATAAAATAAAATATATTATCATGATTTTTGTATTTAAATAATTGTTTAAGGATGTGTTGTATATGTATATGTGGATGTGTTGATGTTTGTATAACAAAATATACAATTTCTTAATTTATTTACAGCATTTAAGACAAGTCATTATAAGTAAATGTATTTAAATGAGGATGGCATGGTAGCTCAGTAGTTAGCACTGGCACCTCATAGCAAGAAGATCGCTGTTTCGCTGTTTCTCATTGCAGCTGGAGGGGCATCCGCTGCATAAAACAAAACTGAAGTAGTTGGCGGTTCATTCTGCTTTGACAACCACTAAAATAGAGACTAAGCCAAAGGAAAATGAATGAAAACAAACAGTAATGCCTTACTTTAATTTTTCAGTGAAGTAGTTTAGGGCCTCACGGTGGTGCAGTGGGTAGCACAATCACCTCACAGCAAGAAGGTCGCTGGCTCGAGCCTCGGCTGGGTCAGTTGGGGTTTCTGTGTGGAGTTTCCATGTTTGCATGTTCTCCCTGTGTTGGTTTCCTCCGGGTGCTCCAGTTTCCCCCACAAGTCCAAAGACATGCGGTTTAGGTAAATTGGGTATGCTAAACTGGCTCTAGTGTATGTGTGTGAATGAGAGTTTATGGATGTTTCCCATTGATGGGTTGCAGCTAGAAGGGCATCTGCTGCATAAAACATATGCTGGATAAGTTGGTGGTTCATTCCACTGTGACGACCCCAGAAAAATTAAGAAACTAAGCCAACAAGAAAATGAAATTAAATGAAAATGAAATGGTTTAATTACAGTGACTACTTACTGTACTTTGTATCTAATTACACCCAACACTGCTTAAATGTCAATGTCAATTTGCAGACATTTCGTAAAAGTCATATGCCCGATGACCTTTTGACCCGTGCTCTCATTGGTCTCATAAATATACGTGCTTTCACAATACAAACACCCTTGGGTTGTTACCTCCAAACTACATGATGTCACTCTGACTCACGCTGGGCACACACAGCATCTGATGTTTGTGTCTGAAAAAAAAAGCAGAAAAGCAAGAAAAAGAATGTGTTTTTGTGTCTCTGCGCCCTTAGTGAGTCCAGCAGTCAAAAACATCTACATAATTAATGATAAACGGCATGCTTCTGACATAAATACACTTCATCCGTTCCTTTCTCCGGGGACTCGGTCAGAGTCACCAAAACAAAAACATCACAAATTGAAGGAGGTCAGTGTTTTGTAGACCTGCATCCTGTTGGGGGAAAAGTAACCTTGCTTGATTTTAAATCTAGCCTTCATATTTACTGGATTTATCCAACTGGCTGAAACTATGGACGTGTTTCTCTGGGTCTGCAGGAAATCAACCCCTTTCCCATATAAACAAAACCTGTGCACATGATGCTGAGGAATGGGGAAAGTGTGCATAAATGGCTATGTCTGGTAGAGCTGCCATAGGAAAACAAGCACTATAGTAACGCAGTTGTTTTGTTTTGATTTAAATTATAATGTAATGTTTTTAGATGTGTACTGTGATGCATTTTAAAGTCTGCATGAATCATTTTTGGGTTTTATTTTCATATTGTGATGCAGTTTCTTGAGATACCAGTTGGTTTGGCTTGTCTTTTTCTACTGGGAGCTGATTGAATTTTCGGGAGAGTTATTACAACCATAGCTCCTTTAGGGCAAGTGATTTCACTCGACGGCCTTCTTTGAAACGCCTCTCGGGCGGTATGCTCAGGCATTCTGCTTGAATAGGGAAACATAAAATTCTCCAAAATTGTTTGCCAAGCTAAGATTAAATTTCATATTAGCAATCACCAATGAAATTAAACAACAATTGTCTCATGTTTTGTTTCTAAACGTTCAGATCACACAAAATCTGCAGAAACTCACGTCTGGTCGCTTCAGTCTATAGCGATCTCTGATTGGCTGCTGTACTAGAAGGCGGGGCTTCATTCGCCATATTGACCATTACACTTTTCCCCATTCAAAACCATACAAGTGACATGTCTTGTGTATTCTAGAGTCTTTGTTGCAACCTAACAGACACCTCCTCACCGTTTCTGTTTGTTGTCATAGTGCTGTCAAAACTGACAGTTGGAGGGTCGTGGTTAAGTATGTGAACCACACCCAATATTGTATTTTTGCTAGATGTGAAACGGTTGCAGCTGGGAAGTTCATTCATTTTCTTGTTGGCTTAGTCCCTTTATTAATCTGGGGTCGCCACAGCGGAATGAACCACCAACTTATCCACCATATGTTTTACACAGCGGATGCCCTTCATCACTTTCATCCACACACATACGCTATGGCCAGTTTAGCTTATCCAATTCACCTATACCACATGTCTTTGGACTTGTGGGGGAAACCAGAACACCCGTAGGAAACCCACGTGAACATGGAGAGAATGTGCAAACTCCACACAGAAATGCCAGCTGACCCAGACAAAGCTCAAAACAGCGACCTTCTTGCTGTGAGGCTATCGTGCTACCCACTGTGCCACCGTGATTACCCATTAATTGTATTTTAATAACATTTACCCCTACCCCAATCCTATAACCCTACAATCACAGTAATGTAAAAACAATGATTGTACCTAGTATTATTGATGTTATTTATTTAATTACCCGATAAATTGTAATTTATTAATATCTACCCCTACCCCAACCCTAAACCCAACACTCGCAGTAATTCGAAAATCTTTATTTTTTTTCAATAGTGTCACAAAAGTGATGCTATATTGATGTGCGTATCTGCAGCTGTATCCTATCTAGACTTTCCCCCATACCTCAGACAGATGTAATCTGAGAATTTCACTGAAAACTAACAGGAAGCGAGTTTTCAGATTTCAATTTTAGATTACAAGGGCAAACTATTTTTTTTTCTTAATTACATGCACAGACGAATTGTTTACCAACAAACCTAGCACTGTGTCCTAACTACATCAGCATGGTTATGATTCCATATAAACTGAAAGTTTCTGACACTTTAGTATGTTGTATTTTGGTATGTTGATGTATTTTCTAATGAAAGTATTGAGTAGGAGGCAGGGCTTTGTTTTTGCACATCATTCCCTCATAGCATACTAATAGTAAGAGGAGCATAGTTAAGAATATTGTGGCTTAAGCAGTGTTGCCTAGTCACTGGAATTGGGCTATTCTTGTCTTGATCTGTGTCTGCAGGTTGTTTTAAAATATGTATTCTTTAGTATGGGAATACTATATTTTTTGATTAGGAATTGGGGTTTTTTGGGCTACATTTGATTGGCCATTGGGATACCTTTGTTGTGAAAACTTGGCAACCCGGGGCTGAATCCATTAAAACTGATGTCAACAGAACAACCGCCACTCCAAATGTAGAAATGGAACCAAATGGTCAGACTTTGATTGAAGATTATTAAAACAAACATTTCTTTGACCTTACATAGTAAGGTTTTAACCTTACATTTTTAACCTTTAACCTTTACATGGACATTAACATGCAAAAGGCATATCTTATATGCACCAAAGCTGCATTTATTTAATCAGTACAGTAAAAACAGCAAGGAATATTATTATAATTAATATAATATTGTTATGATTGGTCAAAAATTATTTTAATATGATGTTTGATGTTTAAAAAACCTTAATATTTCGATTGTACTACAGTGTTTTTGCATAGATATTTACTTTAGATGTCGCCTACTCTATTGTTGTCTATAAGAAGGAATGCGTCAATAGAGCCACAATTTTAGTACAGGGCAGTGCTCCTTTGAAATGAATGTGGAACCAAGGTGCAATGGAGGACTGGCCATCTGAAGCTATAGATACACACACACACACACACACACACACACACACACATATTTATATATATGGACTTTTCCCAGTGGTCATTCATTCATTTATTTTCTTTTCGGCTTAGTCCCTTTATTAATCCGGGGTCACCACAGCGGAATGAACCGCCAACTTATCCAGCATTTGTTTTACGCAGCGGATGCCCTTCCAGCCACAACCCATCTCTGGGAAACACATCCACACATTCTCATTCACACACATACACTATGGACAATTTAGCTTACCCAATTCACCTGTACCGCATGTCTTTGGACTGTGGGGGAAACCGGAGCACCCGGAGGAAACCCACGCAACCACGGGGAGAACATGCAAACTCCACACAGAAATGCCAACTGGCCCAACCGGGACCTGCCCCAACCGGGGATCGAACCAGCGACCTTCTTGCTGTGAGGTGAACGTGCTACTCACGCGCCACCGTGGCGCCCATGTCCCAGTGGTCAGTATGCAAATATTTTTTTTATTACGAAAATTATAATTTGACATCACTTTTCAGTATCGATAGATAAGTGTCCACACAGGCATTGACAATAAGCCTAGAGTCAGTGCAGTAAGACACTGTTTTATCATCAGCAATGTTACCTGTTTAGCACAAAAGTTCGTAACATACAAAAACGTAAAAAACAAAATCTTACCTATGAAATGTTCTGCCTTTGTGCTTTGTTTGCTTCATTACTACACCAGTATGCAGCGCCAAAGCCCAGCATCTTCACATTGGCTTTAGTCTTGACTAGTGCAGTTGAATGACATTTGTCCTGGGAGCACTGTACAAATGTGGCGGCGCCATTGACACATGCTCAGGGTCCGTATGCGATATCTAGTGTATATATCTATGGTGTTTTTGAACCAAGTACTTGAATTAATCTGTGGTGGTAATTCTGTAGTTGCTACGGTAATACAACCAATATAATCAAATTACCCAATACTGTAGTTTTCTACAACTCAAGGGTATATTATACTACAATATTACACAGCATACTGCAGTAAAACCTATAGTATACTACAATATTAATTACAAGTTATCAGTTTACTACTTTACATTTAATACTACAATATGATGTAGCATTCGTTAATGTTAATATACAGTGTAACACTCTTCACTATGGTTCAAAAACACTATATTTACTGTAAATTACTATCCTATTTTTTCCTGTGTGTATACAGGACTATGTGGTTAGTTATTATTTCATGTATGCCTTTTTTTTTTTTTTTGCCTTTTTGTCTGCAACCTAGAGTAGACCTGCAACCCATTTTTGGGGCACAACACCAGCTGAAACCATGGCTTTGAAGACCCATGCCATCCAAAATAGGCTATGCTGGGTTTTTTTTTTTGCATTGATATGGTAATATTGCAATATTCACTGCAAAGATTATGCAATATGGTAATGTTTGCAGTGAAAAAACATTGTAGCAGCTTTCTTGAAAAGGCACACAATTAAAAGACACACAATCCTACAGAACCAATGTTTGCTGCATGTTGAGCTGTTACTATGTTTTGCGTTTGTGGTTTAGAGAGACTGTGCTCAAAGTTACAGTTCCTCACAAGTAAGTATGGTGAGGCTGCGTTTCAACAGTTTCTCAAGGCTCTAGTTTCACATCTTACCTGACAACAAGCAGAACTGCACACGGCCTCAGGAAACTGATGTTTATCAAGTAATTGGGCACAAATGCATAACTTTTTATTTTATTTGTCTTTTTAATTTAAACATATTTTGTACATGACAACAAAATCTGCTTGGCATATCTAAAATACTATGTAAAAATTCTCAGAATCTGGAGAACGTTTTTACACTGTCAAAAGCTTTGTGGCAGATTTTGTAAACAGCAAAAACACATTATATTACAATCTCATATCTTATAATATAATCTCATATCTCATACATCATTTCTATAATGACCTAGAGCATCAATGTAGGTCTAAAATGTTTTTGGTTACAATATTAGATTATTCTTTCTAATAAAATTCTTTAAAATTCTATCTTTTTTTTAAATCTAATTTTGGTTCATTTGTTTAATCAATTGTCATTATCACTTTGTTTTTGTTTTTTTTGCAATTTAGTTTTTATTATTTTAATCTAATTTAATTGATATTTTTGTTTATTTCTTTTTATACTAATAAAATGAATTAATTAAATTATCCTTTAAATTTTAATTTGTTCATTTTAATCTGAACATTACTGATTTGAATCATTTTGATTTTAATTTAAAAAAAAAAGTTCAACAGACTCCCAACAATCTTGTGTAGACCCCATTTTGAAAACCCGTTAAGACACAAAACATTTATAAATCATGTTGCTCACATTTTAAAACTTTACTTTCACATTTTATACTAATTATTCACCACGTGCTTTCAATAAATCCTGCATTTAATGTTAAAGGGGTATTTTAACCAAAAAAATAATAATTATCATTCATCTGACAAATATCTGTTTGAGTTTCTTTTTCCAGTTGAACCTGAAAAAAGTTTTGTTTTTTAATTGGAAACCTGTAACCATCGACTTCCATAGTATTTGCTTTTTTACTATGGAAGTCAATAGTTACCGCTTTCAAACATTCTTCAAAATATTTTATGTTCAACAAACAAAATAACCTCATATCACTCAATTAGTGAGTAAATAGTGAGTAAGTTAAATTTTTTGAGTGAACTGTTCCAAACAGAACTGTTAAAGAAAGCGCAGTTTAGCCATAGTAATGAAATTTCAAAACATTTGACAGTTTTCAAACCTATGTTGTGCAGGTACTGGATTGCTGAATTCCCTGCAGAGTTTGATCTGGATCTGGGTCTCATCCGTCTTACAGAAGAGTTTCGAGACGCAGCCGCTGAGCTTGGTGGAGACAAACACATTAAACTACTTGACATTTCTACAATGTGAGTGTCGGTACAGCACACAAACACTCTGTGTATCCCATCACGGCATGCCCTTCATTGACTCTGACATTATTACTATTGACCTATTTGCTTTTGATGAAGAGTAGCGTTTTGATTGAAATGAAGACACGCTGTTATAAATTCAAATGTCGCCCTTTTGTGAAATAATAACATGACGCTAATGAGCATGTGTTTTAATCATTGATTCACATTATGTGGAAGTGATTGTACAGCATTATGCACCTGTCGTTTAGCCTCATTAACACTGAATGGCATTCAAATTTGCACATCAGAATTCATGAGATTATATCGTGATTATCTTATTTGATAATGGCAGATGTCTTGGTCACATCTGAGTAATGAGCTCAAACCAAAATGTGTGTTCGTGCTCTACAATTTCAGTTTGTGAAAAGTGGTAGATTTTACGATATTTTAAAGGGTTAGTTCACCTGAAAATGTTATTTCGTCCTCATGTTTTCAAACCCTGGATATCTTCCTTCATCTTTAAAGCACAAATGAAGATTTTTTGAGCTTCCTCTTCCGCCACAGACAGCAATAGTCCCAGCTCTTTCAAAGTCCAAAGTAATACCTCAAACATCCCAAAACAGACCATATGCACACTGTAACACAATTCTTGATTGACTTTTGATTGTGTTGAATTAAAACTTTTCTAGTCAACTTACATTCATTAAACTGACTAAAAATATTTAGTTAAACTTTGTGTAACTTTAATGAAAAAAGTAGCTTAAACCTGATAAACTTATGTAAATAAGTTAAAGTAACATAAAAATATTTGTTGTTGTGATCGCCAGTGGTGTTTTCTCTCCAGTATTCGTACCAAACTACAACTCCCAGAACTCTTTGCAATCGTCAACTTCTGCCACATCTGACACTAATCTGGACACTCACACACACACACACAAACACACACACACACAGCTGAAACTCATGATTACTGATTACATGGACTATATATATATATATATATATATTAGTGCTGTCAATCGATTAAAAAAAATGAACTGATTAATCGCACAATTTTAAGTCGATTAATCGCAATTAAAAGACTGAAATTTTTAGATATGTAAATGTGAAATGTAAATAATAGGGCTGTCAATTGATTAAAAAAATTAACTAATTAATCACACTTTTGTTCGTGATTAATCATGATTAATCCCGAAAAGCCGTATTTATTACAGAAATAAAAACACAGGCATGTGAGTGCCATTTGAATTTTAAAACAATCAATGCCAATAACAAACAAAAATTATTTCCATGTTGGATTCTATGTGAAGTACAAAAAATACAGGCATTGCAAATATGGAAATTGGATAAAAAAATAATAATAATAAAGTATTGAATACAAGCAATTGTATTCATTGTAAAGTTGTTTTGCGAGTTGAGAACATTAATTATAAAGTAGAAACAATTTTGCTTAGTCCTCCTTAGCATTTTGGTAGTTGCTATAAGACAGTGCAGTCTGTTGACATGTGACCTAAGAGTGAGAAAAGTCTCTCACAAGCAGAATCACCGATTTCGGTGCTTAATTTCTGTGCCACTGGTGCTGTGACAAGGACGCAAGAAGCACCAAGGGGTACATTAAAGTCACGTACTAAAGACTATAGGCTAGACTTCTTACATGGACTTTGGTTATGCCATCTCTAAACATTAAATTCTAAACTGCTTTGAGCGACTGTCTGCAATGTTAGGCGTTTAATCTTGTTGTTAGGATATCCACACATACACAAACACTCTCTCTTACACACACACACACACGCAGACAACGCGGGCAGTACAGCGAGCTCACACAGTATAAGCGACTCCCTTCAGAGTCATCAACGCGCACGGTCGCGTTCATCATCGTGCCGCCCTAAACCCGAAAGTGAAAAAGAAAGTGACCGGTTCGTGGATGAACGTGCGGACCGGGAGGGAGGGAGTAGGTGTCGCGGATTAAGCTGGATTTATACTTTCGTCTGGCGCCGCATCGCGCGCCTCCGCTGAGTGCGCGCGCACCTCGAGGCTATACTCGCCGAGGGAGGTGAGTTTGCTCACTATTCTGTCGGCCGCCTAGGTCGCCTCTGTGGACGCGCCGGCCCTGAACACACGTCGGCCACAACAGGAAATAAGAAAAAAACTGCCGTTGCGTTAAATGCGTTAATTTTTTTTAACGCATTCAATATTTCAAATTAATCGGCGTGCGTTAACGCGCTAATTTTGACAGCCCTAATATATATATATATAATTCACTTTCACAGACACTATGCTGAGTCTTGTTTTTATGCTAACATTACAAAGCGTTTTTAGTCGTACAACGTCTAGTCTGGTGGTGTTTTGACGTTTTTGCTTGTTTACCGTTTTTTGATTCCTTGCTGCCTAGCCTGACCATTAGCCTGTATTTTGACTTCGTATTTTGGATTACATTTATGCTTCCATTTGCTCCTGTTTTTGACCATTGCCTGCATGACTTTTATGGTTAATAAACTGCCTTGGATCTAAACGTCATTGTCCAGCATCCTATCGTTAAAGTTGTCTTGACTTTTTGTCATTAAATTGTTTTATAGTGCATTCAGTGGTTTGATCAGAATATTTACAATCTACTATAATACTTTTGTGCCCATACAAAACAAAAATAACAGCTTTATCCAACAGTTTCTTCTTCTCTGTCTGTAAACGGTGCACACTCGCTCAAACCTCTTGACATGTTATCTCTGACGCACCTGTGTTTTAGATAATTTTTGTTTTATTTTATATAATTGTTTTTTTACCTCCACTTTATTTTAAACAGAAGATGTCACATGTGAGCATTTAGTGTATGCATCAGTGCCCATGAACATGCGCTCTATACTGACACTGAGGAAATGAAACCATTGAATAAAGTCATTATTTTGGTTTTATGTTTAAACAAAAGTATTCTCGTAGCTTGATAATATTCCGATTGAACCACTGAAACCAATAAGGTCTGTTTTAAGGGATATATTTTGGTATCTGTGGAGGATGAGGGAGCCCTCAGATTTCTCCTAAAATATCTTAATTTGGGTTATTAAAGGTGAATGAAGGTTTTAGGTGTTTGGAACGATGTGAGAATGAGTAAAAAATAACATGATTATCATTTTTAAGCAAACTAACAATTTAACCAAAAAAAGACACCACTTTGAATTAAACCTTATCCAGTGTAAACGTTTGTCCCTTCAGCCCCTCGTATGACTGGATGCGTAAACTGACTCAGCGGAAGAAGCAGGTGAAGAAGGGCAAAGCGTCACTGCTGTTTGATCATCTGGAACCCATTGAGTTGGCCGAACATCTCACCTTCTTAGAGTACAAGTCCATCAGGAGGATATCGGTTAGTGTGCACTGTGGAAATGGAAAAATAGAGTGTTTCTTTCACTTGGGAAGGCCGTCAGCTGTGGAGGACTTGCGTCAGTAATGATAATGTGTGTGTGTGTGTGTGTGTTTGTTTTGTGATACAGAAAGAAAAAAGACTATGCATATGAGAACTCGCTTTTAGTTCTCTTATCAGCGCTGCTTTTTTTTTTCCATCGCCCTGCATTGTTATTCTTAGCCACTAACACTCGAGTGTTTTTTTAGTTAACAAACATCCTTCCTTTATCTGTTCCTCCCTTCTAAATCAGATTTTGAGCTTTGGAAAATTAACGGGATAGAAGCTCTGGAAAAGCATGGCATTTAAATCAATCTGATTTTTTTCTCTTACATCAGTTTACAACATATATTTAGAGCAGTGAATACTTTTTTATTTGTACATTTAAATGAATTAGCCAACCAGATAATTACAATGAACTTTCTGAAGAGACACTTGATCATTAAAGGTAAACCAATTCACTAAAATGAGTCAATAAATTGGATTTGTAATCTGTTTATTCAGAGTAAATTGAATTGGACTCTCCAAAGCTACGTATGAGAATGTGGACCACTAAATGGAGAACCAGTCCACTAGAATGAATCAGCGAATTGCTTTTTAATTTGTTCATTTTAATTCAACCATTCAATCAGTTCATTAGAGTGAACTGAAACTTATAAGGTCACTGTAGGTATTAGAGACAATAGACTATTTATTGTGAACTAATTCACTTTAAAGAATTGGTTAACTGGATTTTAATACATTTAATTATAGTAAGCTTCCAAAACCAACCATTTACTTGAATGAATTTGATTTTCAGAAGGTACATGGTGGACAATTTTTGGCAAAGTCAATGTATTTGGGTTTTAAGTTGTCTAATTAGAATAACTGAAATGTTTGCAGGTATTAGTTGAAAGCTGGACATGAGTGTGCAGGTCAACCTATTATAAAAACCACAGTCTCATCCTCATTTAGGTGCAGGAAATTATTATACTCCCATGTGTTAATATAATTTACACATTACAATAATACATCAAAACTGAGATAACAATGATATGAAATACTGTATTTTTGGAAAATGTGGACCAAGGGAAGAATATAAAGGCAAAATATTAAAGGTCCCAAAATGGATTCCTGGGGCATCCCACACAACATAGATGCGGAGGATGAGAAAAAATCCTGCGTTTACAGAAAAAAACTTGAAGCTTTATTTATACTAAGCGTCCAAACAAACTAATAACTAGAATGAATCAGCCTTTCTGGAGCTAAGCATAAAAGTGGACTATTTATGGCAAATTAATCATTAAAATAAATCTGTAGATCACAGTGTTATGTTTATTTACTTGAACCATCTAAAATACATATAAACTTTATATTAAATAGAATTAATTAGACATCCTATTATAAAATAATAGAGAAGTGGAACTATTTAGGATTAATCAGTTTGCTAAATAAATTCCTGATTCACTAGAATGAAACTTTCTGACCATTCATTCATTTACTCATTCATTCATTTTCCTTTGGCTTAGTCCCTTTATTTATCAGTGGAATGAACTGCCAACTTATCCAGCATATGTTTTACGCAGTGGATGCCCTTCCAGCTGCAGCTGGGAAACACCCATACACACTCATTCACACACACACACAATTTAGCTTCATCTATAACTCATGTGTTTGGACTGTGAAGGAAACCTGAGAACCTGAAGGAAACCCACACACACAGGAGGAACATGCCAACGCCACACAGAAATGTCAACTGACCCAGCTAGGGCTCGAACCAGTGACCTTGCTGTGAGGTGACAGTGCTAACCACTGAGCCACCTTGCTGCACTTTCTGACCGTTTTACTAAGAATTTCCAATCACTCAGCGATATATCCCAAAAAAGCTACACATATATTTACCAGTTTAATTTTTGTTTAATCTTTGAAGTTAACAACTATGCTTGTTTCTGTTTAATCCTTAGCATAACATCGTCTCTATATGTTTATTTCCTCAGTTCACAGATTACCAGAGTTATGTGATTCACGGCTGTCTGGTAGATAACCCTACATTGGAGCGCTCCATCGCTCTGTTTAACGGCATCTCTCAGTGGGTTCAGCTGATGGTTCTCAGTAAACTCACCCCTCAGCACAGAGCAGAGGTCATCACCAAATACATCCACGTCGCACAGGTAACGGCACGTATTTATCTTCTTTTCTGACAAGAATTAAAACATTTAGATCTTGCTGAAGTTTATTAGCTTGTCCAAAAAGCGTTGCAAATTTCCAGAAGCATATACATAGTAGTTCAAATAAAATAGGAACACAACTAAATCTAAAAGAAAAGGTTCAAGAAATGCAACAACAGGAAATGAAAACCAGTGATAAGTATGGTAAAAGGCCAGTATCCTGAAAAATAAGCATGCTTTCCGGATATCACACTAAAGAGACACGCTGTCTAACTGTACCGTTGATTACGCAAATGTTAGACCCTTCACCCAGCAAACCAGTTTCTGTCAATGCATTCTGAAAGCAGCTAGATGACATTTGCAGGCCCTTTGATATGTTAATGTGTGCCAGTGAAAGAGTGTGATGGAGCCGCCTGCCTGCTCTCATGCTGCCGGGGGTGAATGAAACTCCTCCATTGTGAAGAGCACCCAGGCATCCCTTCAGTACAAAGCCTGTGCTTTTAGTATCTGTTTTAAGGCCTGCTGGGCATGATCCGTGTCAGCTAATAGATGTTAAGTGTTGAGCTGTCGAGTTGCGGTAGCTCCAGTAATAAAGCAGAGCTGTGCTTTTATGAGATCGGTAAGCACTTGTGCAATTACACTGTGAATAAAAAGCCCTAGATAACATGTGAATTTATGGATTGATCGATTTATCTATATGTTGATTCATCTGTCGGTTAGTGTTTTTCTTTATCGATACGTCCGTCTGTCCATTGATATGTTTAGATATCTGTCTTTCTGTCTCTTTTTCTGTAGCTCAATAAATCAAGATGGGGTATAGTTGGTTTGATAGTTGCACATTCGCATCTCATTAAGTGCATTATATTCGGACTTTCTCCTTAATGATAGTATTTCAGAAAATAAATAGGGAAATAATATTAGCAGCCAATGACTATCAAAGTACAACATTGTTCAGTTGTTTTGAAGTCATACTTGCATGAGATTTTAGACCCAATATTCAAAGTAGCAGTAAACATTATAGGAACAGTTTTACTGTTAAAAAAGGAACAAATGTGCGAATATGAAACCAACATTACCTCAATTAAAGTACGATTCACAATTTAAGACAACACATTTCCCAACTTTCACAGACTTAAAGTTGAATTTCCTTGACCTATTGAGCTTATTCTTCAATGCAGAAGTGTGCTCGTTTTTGCGCTTGTTTTTGAACTTCCGATTCAGTTGTCTATGGAAGAATGACTAGGAATAATAAACGGCAGAAAACGATCAAACTACTCGCTCTACAAACAAGTGTTTGCATGATTATACAGAAAAAGTAGAATAATATCATAAGAAAAACATCAGTTTGCAACATCAAGCAGCATAACGAGCTGTTTATAACATCTAAAAACAAATGGAAGTTAATGAGACCGGAAGTCTCGAGCCAAAAAGATTTAAATGGCTGCGCCCACTCGCACGCAGAGAATAAGGTCAATAATCTTTAGTTACAAGGTAACTAGTTACTGTAATTAAATGACGTTTTTTTGACCAAAAAAAAGAAAAGTAAGGGATTACTTTTCATTTTTAGGTAGTTTAATTAGTTACGCGTAATGCACTTGCCTTACATTTAACAGTAGCAGAATGACAAAATACAAGTATTTTTTGCAGAATAATTGTATTTTTCAGCCAAAGGAGATTACAATTATCAAGACGATTTAACAAGCTTAAGGAATATGGTGTCATTTGAAATGTTTCCTTTCCTTCTGTTTATCCCTCTGTGCCTGTCAGACTGTCGGTCTATCTGACAAGCTGCCTGTCTCTCTTTCAGAAACTGCTCCACCTGCAGAACTTTAACACATTGATGGCTGTGGTCGGGGGTCTGAGTCACAGCTCCATTTCCCGCCTGAAGGAAACTCATTCACACCTCAGCCCAGAGGTCACTAAGGTGCAACAGTTACTGCAAAAACAGCTGTTTATTTTTTTTAAGAGTAGTATAAATATTTATATATGTTCACTCCTTTGTCTATTTAAAGTCAAGTTGTCATCGAAGGACAGCTCCCAGGGAGTTCATCACATTACCTTGTGAAAAAAATAAAAATAGACATTCAAAGATTTTCTAAAACATTCAAAAATTATTTAAAAAACAAATATCACTTGTTTGATATGTTGTTATATGTCACATTAAAATATTTAGGGGTATTTATTTATCACTTATATGTAACACTTTAGTAGTATTTTTATTACTATCATTATGATTATCAATATTACTGGCATATTGGCTGTTGAATTAGTACTTATTAGTTATTATTCCTATCTCTAAGGTTACTAACTATTAATAAGCACCAAATTACATATTCATTGAAGTAAAAGTCGTTAAGACCATTTCAGACTCCTGTATTTGAGAAGTGCTCTGAAACGAAAATGAACGAGTGGTCAGACGTGTGATATGCAGAACATAAAACAGAGAGAGGTGAATAATTACAGTAACTGTCATTTTCTCTTGCTATTGACAGATCTGGAATGAAATGACAGAGCTGGTTTCGTCCAACGGTAATTACTGCGCCTACCGCAAAGCCTTTGGTGAAAGCAAAGGCTTTAAGATCCCGATTCTAGGTGTTCACCTAAAGGACCTGATTGCTGTGCATGTGGTGTTTCCGGACTGGGTGGAAGACGGGAAGGTGAACATCGTGAAGATGCAGCAGCTTTATCTCACCTTTAATGAGCTGGTGTCTCTGCAGAGCGCTGTTTCTCAGGTGGAGCCCAACATGGACCTCATCTACCTGCTCACCGTGAGTCTGTCTCATAAATCTGAGCTCCAAAATCAGTTTATTGGAGTTTTGTGCACTAGTGAAATGAGTGGTTTCAATTGAAATTCTATGTCTGTTTGTGTAAAGCTGTCCTTGGATCTGTACTACACAGAAGATGAAATTTACGAGCTGTCCTTACTCCGAGAACCCCGTAATCCTAAATCTCAGGTAAGAATATAGATTTGCTCACACACTGTGATCTTTTATTATATTTATCTCTTTGGAAATTAGAAATTTTATTAACTGCACCATGGTCACAACAAGAAGGCCGCTGGTTCGAGCCTCGTTAGTTCGCATTTCTGTGTGGAGTTTGCATGTTCTCCCCGTGGTTGCGTAGGTTTCCTCCGGGTGCTCCGGTTTCCCCCACAAGTCCAAAGACGTGGTATAGGTGAATTAGGGTAGGCTAAATTGTCTGTAGTGAATGAGTGTGATTGAGTATGTATGGATGTTTCCCAGAGATGGGTTGCAGCTGGAAGGCATATGTTGGAAAAGTTGGCAGATCATTCCGCTGTGGCGACCCTGGATTAATAAAGGGACTAATGCCGAGTTCAGAATGCATGACTTTCAAAGTAGTCGTGTCACAGATGTGTTCACACCGCATGAATATCTTGGCTTGCGTTTTGACACTGCTTTGTTTACACTTCAAGATGGATCGGCGACAGGGAGTTTCACACTGCATGACTTCAAAATAGGAAGAATCGCCCACAAGTTTGTCCAAAACTAGCCTTTAATGGGGTAGAAATGTACATATTGGCTCACCTGGCTTTGAAGGGAATTAGCAATTTCTCCTCAACTTTTTTATTTTCTGCTCGGGTTGGGTTGTGATATTGCTCACATGACACGTCAAAGAGACACGGGAGCTCCTGCCAAATTTAAACAAATTTTCCCTCCGTTTCTTGGGTCCGAATAAACTGAAAACGAGCACTTTTGACTTCTCCCTCAACCTCCCGCTGGCCTGCAGGTACCCCCACTAGTGAATGCTGCTCTCTCATTGGCTGTAGGCGATCGACGATGTTATTTTCAGTCAAAACACATTTCACACGGCATGATTTGAATCACCGACAGCTCCAGATATTTAGCATGCCAAATATCTCCCAGGCATCGGCGACTCATCTGCGATTCTCTCGCGTCTTTGATAGTTCATATTGTGTTATTGTCACTCGTGTGAACGAGCACCGATTTGCCTGTGATTTCAGGCATTTGTCTGCGATTTCTCAAAACCTGTCGGTGAGTCAAAATCGGGGCTAAAATCATGCAGTTTGATCTTGGCATAAGAAGAAAGAAAATGATTAAATGAATAAAATTCTATTAACAAAATTGATAACAAAAAAGCAATTAAGTGAACACTGGATGTGTTCAGCATTCAGTAATAATAAAAAAGTTTCTTTGGCACCAAATTAACGTATTAGAATCATTTCTGAGAGACCCTGAAGAAGTGAGTAATGAAGATGAAATGTGTCATTGCTTTTACAGAAGTTAAAACAGAAAACGGTTATTTTAAATTGTAACTTTCTTTTACAATACATCTTTTTTTATCGTATTTTTTTTTAAATGCAGCTTTTAATGAGAATACATATTACCTTTAGACAAAATAATAAATAAAAATGTTTGCATGTATATTTAGTTTTTGTAATAAAATTAATTCATCAAGCATTTAGATTATGGTATTAATTGTTGTATGATATGGTGAAAATTGTGAAAAACATCTCAGTTTTATTCAGAGTCCCATAAATAGATGTCCGTGTTATCTGTGGTGTATTTGTAATGCAGAGAAATGCTGCTAATATTGCTCCATGTGATTTTGATCTCTAATTAAATTAAAAACTCTGCCCTTAAATTTGAATGATCGTTTATGATAAGCTTATAAGTTTTGAATGCTTATGTTTTTTTTTTTATGATTATTGTTTCATTCTGTTTAATTCTGCTTTACTGTAGCCATTAGAAATTGCCTGTCTTGTTTTGTAGAATTTGATTGATTTGACTGAACTGATTTCATAACTGTCTTTCTCTTTCTGCAGCCCACATCACCCACGACACCCAACAAACCTCTGGCTCCGCTGGACTGGGCTTCTGGGGTTACCACCAAACCAGATCCCTCAGTGGTCAACAAACACATTAGGAAAGTTGTAGATGTAAGAATACAAGAATGTTCATGCTTTCTCTACACCTACATTACATTTCATAATTCGTCACATTTATAAAAGCCACCAATTGCTTTGCAGTTCCATTCAGTAATTGAATATAAGAGGCTGATTATGTCACCGACTCCCAAACTTCCTCAGTGCTTCATTCAGATGAATTTGATTATATGGTAGATTATATCAGTGCATGCTTCAATGCAAAAAAAACAGTCCCAGCAATTAAGGCATAAATATTAAGCTTTTGTGCATCACATAACAGTCTCTAATGTCTCCTATTTTTCATTGCATGTGAAGTCTGTCTTTCGAAACTACGATCATGATCACGATGGATACATATCTCAAGAAGACTTCGAGAGCATCGCTGCAAATTTCCCTTTTCTTGATTCCTTCTGCGTGCTTGATAAAGACCAGTGAGTAGGAAACACACACACACACAAACAAACAAAATGTGTGATTCTTGTAACAGACCCCTGCGGTGCCAACATGCTAATAGCATTTTCTTTTGGCGAGAGCAACTCATAGTGTTGATGATCCTTTATAAGCCTGGGCAGAGATTCAGATATTGGCGGGGGCACATTTTCGGTACATCATCTCCTTTCTGACAGGGTCAGTATAGTGTGTCTGGAAATTCCTTCAAGGGTTGTTGTCAACCATACTAAATTTGTAAGTGTTTTTTTATCACAGCAAATGAAGCATAGCATGGCGTGCAGACTGCACAACATCGTAATGTAATATTTAAACAACAATAATACATTTTTAAAGAGTATTTAAGTGATTTTGGATGGATTTCTTTTGCACATTCGACTCCACTGGAAGAACACATGGGTAGGGGTAGGGGTTTAGTGCTATACAGATTGAAAGACTGATATGGTCCCACTGGTTCCCCAGTCTCGACCTAACCTCGCGACCTAAAGCTCATAGCTCACTGAAACCTCATGTGGGGCTGGAAATTAAGTTTATTATTATATGAGTAGGTGCCCAGTGGTCCTGATGCAACAGAAGTCTGACCCTAGCTCATTTTTTGGCATCACAGAATGTGGATGTTGAAGCATATTTCATAATTGGGGGAATAGCTTTTAAGTACATGGATGCTCTTGGATGCAAAATATTTTAGCGCAAATCCTCTGTCTATTTGACATGCATATGCATGAAGGCACTTATTCAGTGAAGTCTGAGAAGCTAAAGCCACTGACATGCAACAGACCGCAAGACATTCATTTTTAATATAGGTGTAGGCAAACAGCATGAAAATTGAGAAAATTTTGGATTCGTGCATTTATAAATCATTAAAAATCTGCTAATGAGTGAATTTATTAAAATTACAAAAGAGAATTATTTATAAAAGTAGCCATCTCCTACTTAAAGGGCCATGAAACCCCCCTCTTTCGGATCAAGTCTACCTCTGAATTTTTTACAAAAATACTTCTTGATGGGTGTGGTGGAGCGCTGCGAGCAGAGGGAGGAGTGGACGTGGCTGGCAGAACAGGGAAAAAAGAGTAGAGCAGACAACTGTCAGTTGGCTCACAAAATGAGACTCAAACTGTGAGGTGACCCATGATTTTATAGTTTACAAATTTAATGCAAATAAATAAACAGTGAGTAAATTGAATGCCCTGCTACACATTATTTGTAATTTCACATACACATAATCACAATTTGTTATCATTCATTCATTTTCTTTTCTATTCCTTTATTAATCTGGGATCGCTACAGCAAAATGAACCGCTAACTTTGTTTTACGCAGTGGATGCCCTTCCAGCTGCAACCCATCACTGGAAAACACTCAAACACTCTCATTCACACCCATACACTACAGACAATTTTAACTTACCTAATTCACCTGTACAGCATGTCTTTGGAATTGTGGGGGAATCCGGAGCACCCGGAGGAAACCCAGATGAACATGGGGAGAACATGCAAACTCTACACAAAAATGAGAGACGACAGCGCTACCCACTGCGCCACCACATTAAAATTAATCATATTTAAATTACCACTATAAACCAGGTATGAACGCTGACACAGTGGATAGCAGTGCAGCAGGTCTCTTGCCCTATCTGCCCTAATTCAGATTTTTTTTTTAAAAGGCGAACAGCAGTACAGATAGGCGACGTGTTTGAATTGTAACAAACTCAACTGATAAAAGACAAGGTCCACCATTGTCCAATTCTCTTAGAGACCAACAGCTGCAAACCAACAGCTTTGCTGTATCGGCTCTGACAGCATCGCGAGGAAAGCCATAAAACAAACCCCGTGGATCATGAAAACAAACACATACGACCCTGTCCCGTGCATGGACACGGTTTCACCCAGTCATTGGGTCTCACAGCTCGACTTTTCTGCCTTGCCTTCAGAAAGCATGAGCAGTCATGAATAATTAAGAAGCAGGGTCTTCTCATAGGATAAGAAAACTCTGCTATGAATAGTATGAATAGTACTGAGAAACAACGCGTCTTTACTCCACCAGCAGATGTGCACTACATCACCGATTTGATCCCGCCCCATTGACGATTTTAAACCCGGAAGATGAAATTAGCTGACAAAAGTTCAAAATTATTCAGTTTTCCCCACAATTAAAGCTGACAGGTGCTAACTCTGTCTTAACAGACACTCAGCTCAACTCCAGGGTGTCTTGAACCTTTAACTTTGTTCAGATCAATGCAAAAATCAAACAAATTTTTTTCTCTTAAAATATTTCCTCCGATACGTCAGTTAAACTTATATAATTCTTCAAATATTTGAACTTCTGCTGGTAGACCTGACCAAATGTCATGTATTTTAATCAAAACCACTGATCTATGTAGAGACCATTATAGAGATCTCTGAATAAAGCTATTAGCATGAGGTTAGAATTGCAACAGTACTTGAATGTCAGAGAGTCTTCAAGTTTCAGTGTATGCATTAATTAGACAGAGGATATTTCTCTCAAAGATTTTGCATTGAAAAAGTAAATGAAATCTCTTCACCCAATCACAACAGTACTAAAAACTGAACTGTTTATTTAGCAATATAGAATTTTTAAATATAAAGACAGAGACTGTTTGTTCAGTAATCTCCTGTTGTACCAAAAACATACAAAACCATGACATACTGGACAATCATTTAGTGTTAAAAAACGCTGCGTGTGAGCAGTTTAGTCATTCTAGCACATACAGCTTCTCAGTGTGGGTTATGGTTACCTGCAGCAGTGGTAAAAGACTGAAGGTCAAGACTCATGGACACACAGCATCATAGACATACATTCACACACGTACACACACTTAGGAATTCCCCAGGTGTTCTCTGTGGTTCATCTCAGCACAACAGGGCCCAAACCGCATTACTGGTGAGTGACTGCATGCGTTTCTCCTGAGCACATGCTGACTCTTAACAGTTACGATTAGGTATCAAAACCTGCTGTGACACAGGACGAAAAATAGCAGAACAGGAGTTGTTACATGAGCTAGAGAGGATAAAAAAATATCTCATCTTTTTTTTCCAGGGATGGACTGATCAGTAAGGATGAGATGATGGCGTATTTCTTGCGTGCCAACCCGCTGCTGCAGTGCAAGATGGGCCCTGGATTTATTCACAACTTCCAGGAGATGACGTACCTGAAGCCCACCTTCTGCGAACACTGTGCTGGATTTGTAAGAGCTCATTTTATTTGGCTGATTAAAAAAATAATAAATAAATAAATAAACGAACGAACGAACGAACAAACAACGTTCCTTACAATTATTAATACATATTGGGAGATGTCTGCTGTGCAACATCTATGCAAAGATACTTTCTGTGGCAAAAGTGCAACATGTGCGAGTGTGTTCGTGTGTATGTGTGTGTGCAAACAATAACACCTAGCAGGAGCTGCATTTGCCACCACATCACTGAACAGCGCAGACAGTTTTTAAAGGTTAAATCCAACCACAATGTCTAGCTTTTTCCTCCTGTACTCCTATAACTGGTGTTAAGTACATTTCTGCTCTTTTACATTACAGGGCGAGTCACTGACTTGTGGGAATTGTTATTTAAAGTGTTAATAATAACATGTATTAATGTTAATATTATATGAATATCATAGGAGGCACATTGGCTCAGCGGTAAGCACTGCCGCCTTACAGCAAGAGGGTTGCTGGTTCGAGTCTCGGCTGGGTCAGGTGGCATTTCAGCGTGCAGTTTTAATGTTCACCCCATGTTTGCGTGGGTTTCCTCTGGGTGCTCCGGTTTCCCCCACAGTCCAAACACATGTGGTATAGGTGAATTGAATAAACTAAATTGGCTGAAGTAAATGTGTGAGAATGCAAGATTGTATAGGTGTTTCCCAGTACTGGGTTGCAGCTGGTAGGGCATCCGCTGTGTAAACATATGCTGGATAAGTTGGCAGTTCATTCCGCTGTGGCGACCCCTGATGAATAAATTGACTAAGTCGAAGAAAAATGAATGAATGAATATCATATGCATTAATGTTCAAAGGAAAAGTTGCAGTTTTAATGTTGAAATTTAGGCTAATGTCTCGGTTACTGGTGGAAGATACAGAGATGTTAAGGTTGAAGACAACATAGTTTAATTAAGATTTATAAATGCTATCTCAAGGTCAAGGTCAACTTTATTTATCTAGCACCTTAAAACAACATAAATATTAACCAAAGTGCTTTGCAAACATGTCAAAATAATAAACAAGGACAATATATGCTACAGTAAAAGTTAGAAACTAAAATCAGTTAAAAATCTGTAGTCATGAGTCCTAAAAGACAAAATAAACTCAATTATATTAGTAGGCCAATGAGGAGAGGTAGGGTTTGGTTGATTTTTTCAAAAACACTTAATGTAGATCTAAAGGTAATGTGTAGGCCCACACAGAATCTGCGCGCGCTGAATTCTGCAGATTTTCGCAGAGTTTCACCTCATAATTGATTCTGTTTGGTTACTTGTGTAAATGTGTGTACTTTTATATTTATTCAGTTTTGTAAATTAATTTTAGTAATACTACTGAATAAGGTGCCACGGTGGCGTAGTGAGTAGCACGTTCGCCTCACAGCAAGAAGGTCGCTGGTTCGAGTTTCGGCTGGGTCAGTTGGCATTTTTGTGTGGAGTTTGCATGTTCTCCCTGTGGTCGCGTGGGTTTCCTCTGGGTGATCAAGTCCAAAGACATGTGGTATAGGTGAATAGGGTAAGCTAAATTGTCGGTAGTGTATGAGTGCGAATGAGTGTGTCTGGACGTTTCCCAGAGATGGGTTGCAGCTGGAAGGGCATCCGATGCGTAAAACAAACGCTGGATAAGTTGGCGGTTCATTCCGCTGTGGCGACCCCGGATTAATAAAGAGACTAAGCCGAAAAGAAAATGAATGAATGAATGAATACTACTGAATAATATGACAATATTCATAGGATTTATTTACAATACAGTTTGTAAAGTAATTTTTTCTGTCTTTAGTCGATATTTTATAAGAGAGACTTGCTTTGTTTACCAAAGAAAGTGGATCTAATTGGATTTGCATTGTAGACATTAAATAAAAGTTAAAAATGTATTACTTTTTATTTAACAAAATTTTGCGCAGAAATAGCAAAAAAACATCCACAAATTCCATCTGGCCCTACTAATGTGTTCCAAAGTATTTATAATTTGTGCTAAAAAAAAGCTCGATATTACATTTTTTAAGACTACACTTACTGCATTCTCCACAATTGCAAAACACAGCTTAGAATTTTGTCATGCTTTTTTTATGCACCAAATACAGCATTTATTTATATTACTAATACAATTCTAGGGCATTTAGACGTTTAACTATTCACATGCTTGTGTGGGCCATTGTATGAAAATTAAACATTGTGTTGTCAACAGTGGCCGCCGGCTCTACGCACACAAAAGAAATGCACATAATGAATGCATTACATTTCCTGTTGGCACTGATCCGAGTGTTCAGCGCTGATACTACAGAGAGAGTTTATACACTACAGCGAGTGTTTAGTCACAGTCACTGCTGCTCAGATTGTTCTCTATTTACACAGATGGTTAGACAGGAATCCGCTGAGTTAACACGCACACACGCATTCTTTTAAACACTCAAGCACGCACGCACACACAGATCCACCTTCTCACACTGTATTGCACAGGAAGGGTGCAACATGTGTGGAAGTATCCTGTTTATTACACATGGCATAAACCATCAACCCGCTGTTTCTGTCCTCATTTCATATTTACTCACATGATTCTCTCTCTCTCCAATTTGTTCTCTACATGCCCTTCCTCCTCACCCTGTGGCCCGTGTTTCCAGCTCTGGGGAATTATTAAACAAGGATACAAGTGCAAAGGTAAAAACAAAACGTAAATATCATTTGAAGAAAGCAGATCACAATAGATGTGAACATGGCACAAGTTGTGCGATTTCACTAGTTTTTATACTGTAGATGGTTTTAGATGTTAGCTAAGCATCCTGTTTATCATGTTTAGGAATACTACAGTTATATAAATCTATCCGTTGCATGTGTATTCTGCTCACCAAGGCTTAAAGGCTTTGTTTTAAAAAAAAAAAGCAAAAATATTGTAAAATCTGTTAGACATTATAAAATGCTGATTTTCACTGTTCTATTATCATCAATTATTATTGGTAATCAATAATTATTAATGTTGACGCATGGGTGGTGTGGTGGCTTAGGGATTAGCCTCACAGCAAGAAGGTTGCTGGTTTGAGTCCTGGCTGGGTCAGTTAGCATTTCTGTATGAAGTTTGCATGTACTCCCTGTGTTGGCATGGGTTTCCTCCTGGTGCTCCGGTTTCCCACGCAGTACAAAGACATGTGCTATAGGTGAATTGAATAAACTAAATTGCCATAGTGTATGTGTGTGAATGGTGTGTATGAATGTTTTTTAGTACTGGGTTGCAGCTGGAAGGGTATTCCCTGTGTAAAACATATGCTGTATAAGTTGGTGGTTCATTCCACTGTGGCGACCCCTGATGAATAAAGGGACTAAGCTGAATGAACGAATGAATGAATGAATGTAGTCCTACATTGATCAAAACTATGTTGCTTTTTTAGAAACTGATACATTTAATGTTAATATATAATTTTATACATTTTTAAATATATCTATTTATATTTTCATAGATTTTTATAACTGACTATTTCAAATGTGATACATTACGATTCTATAAAATATTTATATATAAGTTTAATAAAGTTACTTTTGAATTGAAATGTAACAGTTATGGAAAAAGTAGTCAAATGTTGTCAAAGTAGTCAGTTATCGGCACTGATAATAATAATAATAATAATAATAATAATAATAATAATAATATCAATAATAATAATAATAATAATAGTAATAATGATAATAAAGGCTTCTTGAGGAGCAGATCATCACATTATAATGATTTTTGAAGGATCATATGATGTTGAAGACTGGAATAATTATGCTGAATACACTGAGTGGTGAACCCAATAGGCTTCTTTTAAAACATTACAAAATCTTACTGGTTTGAAATATGAAATTTTTCATTTATCTAGGTTAATGTATTTTGTTGTTAAAGTTGAGTGTGTTGTTTTTCAGATTGTGGAGTGAACTGTCATAAACAGTGTCGTGAGTTGCTGGTTTTGGCGTGTCGTCGTTTGCCTCGCTCCACTTCTCTGGGGAGTGTGTCTCCTGGAGTGCTCACACACAGCTCTTTACCCAGCAGCCCCAACCTTCCCACCTGTAAAGGTGAAAACACACCTTCGCACTACACCTACACTACACCTCTCATTGATTCAGAGTTAAAAACATGTGTGAAATGGAAATATGAGGGTGATTCTCTCTCTCGCTCATGCACACACAAGCAGAAACTTAATGAAAAAACTGCTGTCGTCTTTGCTAGTTTGCCTGTTCTATAATAAAGACTGCAATGCTATTTTTTCTTCTTAAAATATTATTTTACCTGTCCAATAGTCCCCTTACTTTGCTTCCTGTCAGTCTTACTTTCTTATTAAAGAAAACACTCAAAGAAAAAAATATAAACATTGTCTTTACATTTCTTTATGTATCATTTCTCTCTAAAGGAGTATTTGTTTTCTTGTGTTCAATTAAGTCATTTTAATTCAAGATAAATTGACTTCAGAAGCAAAATAACGTTAAGACATAAATCAAACATTTTGTTTTAATACACATATAATTATAAAATAATTATTGTTACTACTATTACTGTTTTATTTGATCACTTTTATGTGTATATTTTCTAAGACAAAATTTGTATTATTGTAAATACTTTTATTGAAATGAGACAGTTTGAATGATGCTACTGAAGTGTCTTTGCCTTTGTTTGGTTTTTGCTGACATGGCGGAATTATGAATATTTAGCAAATTAGGACAGCATCCTGAAAGCTCTGACCGGCAGGTTCAAATTATTTTAGAAATTGTCTTTGCTAACATTCTGTTATTTTACAGATGACGATGAAGTGTTTACGTTTCCTGCTGTGTCTCCATCATCCGGCTCTGATCTGGAGGGAAAGTCCATCACCCTGATGACGGGTTCAGCCCAGCGCATCTCAGTGCGGCTTCAGAGAGCGACCACCAGCCAGGCCACGCAGACAGAGGAGCACCTGTGGCCTGAGAACGGCTGGGCGGCCGTCGCTGACAGTGGCTCGCACACCTTCCCCAAAATGAGGTACAGGCCACACCGCAAAGCCTCCAAGAGCAAAGGCTTCGCTCGCTGGGAGAACGACACGCAGGGCTCGATGGGGACGAGGAACAGCAGGAACTCACAGGAGCACAGCGAAGAGTCACAGCAGAATGGACTCACAGAACAACATACCAATAAAACCAGGACCTCTGAGGTACGAACAACATCCTCAAATCTGCACTGACAAAAATGATTCATAGGATTTACTCTTTTTTTTTTGTGTTTTGTTTTTTTAAGGTAACTGGTTGCTAACAATTTATATAAGCTGAATTCAAACCAAAATTTAAGCTAAATTTAGTTTATTTGTTTAAATTCAGCCTATATAAATAGATTGCAACCAGTTACCTTAAAAAATGTAGTAAATCCAATTATGAATTTTATCAGTGTAAGCAAATGATGGTTTAAAGGAAACATGTTATGCCCCTTTTCACAAGATGTAATATATGTGTCAGCTGAACGTGTGTGTGATGTTTCAGCTCCAATTTATCATAACATTATTTGTTGTAGCTTTCCACATTTACCCCTGTTTGGGTGTAAGCAAAAACTATTTTTGTGCATGTTCCTTTAAATGCAAATGAGCTTCTGCTTTCTCCAGAAACAACAAAATCAGGCAAATCTCACCAAAGGGTTAAGATGCAATTCAACTTAACCAAATCACATTACAAGTTCAAACTGGAATCGGACAGTGATGTGGAGAATCTGGAAGAGGTTACAACTTCTAGATTGGCCTGGATGTTTCTGAATGGTCAGTGGATTAGTTCATGTAGTTGTTGAGGAGTTAAGTTGATTCAGATCACTGACGTACACAAAATGAAAAAGAAGTCTTTCACTTTTAGTAGTGCTACTCATTCATTCATTCATTTTCTTGTCGGCTTAGTCCCTTTAGTAATCAGGGGTCGCCACAGCGGAATCAACCGCCAACTTATCCAGCATATCTTTTACGCAGCGGATGCCGTTCCAGCCGCAACCCATCTCTGGGAAACATCCATACACACACATTCACACTCATACACTACGGACAATTTAGCCTACCCAATTCACCTATACCACATGTCTTTGGACTTGTGGGGGAAACCGGAGCACCCGGAGGAAACCCACGCAACCACAGGGAGAACATGCAAACTCCACACAGAAATGCCAACTGACCCAGCCGGGGCTCGAACCAGCGACCTTCTTGCTGTGAGGCGAACGTGCTATTCACTACGCCACCGTGGCGGCTAAGTGCTACTCAATTATGGTAAAAAAAGCATACAATTATTTTGGTCAGTATAGTAATCATCATTGTTTAAAAGCATTATGATTGAGCCAAGTGACCAAAATTTAGTTTTGATTCATTTAATTATTAATTAACATTTCACAATTCTCGGTAGTACCACGGGGTAACTAAAAACAAACAATATAGTTACATCTTTATCAACAGTCTTCCTCACATTTACTTTAAATATAAACGTCCTTAAAGGTCCCCTGAAGTGCTTTGAAATGTGCATTTTTATTCGATGTTGGACGTAATCTCAACTGAAACTTGAAGAGATGGTGGGACATAGAGTAGCTCCTCCCCTTTTAAATAAACAGCCAGTATTTGTTTTATAACAGTTCTGTCAGTATGAGTGGTCGAGCTCAAGTGCATCAACTGAAGAGGAAATGTGAAGCATCTTGAAAGGGGCCAGGCGTGTCAGATACTAGAGACCATTTGATTGGTCAGTCGTTGATTCATTTAAGCAGAAGTGACTAATTGCAAGCTTTGTATGTTTAAATCAGTTTTATATCTTCTAAACCCAAATTTTGTCATGGGTTTGGAGCACATTAGCTTAGAGATATCTTTGATTAACCACTAACATCTAAAAATAATTAAAATTTCAGGGGACCTTTAAATGTCCTCAGTGGCTTGGTTGCCAGGAGCCTAAAGAGACTCCAACATCAGAACATCTGTAATGTTTTATGGCACATACATTGTAAACCTCTAGCTACTACAGTGAGTAAGCAGATATGCTGGACTCCTGCAGATCTAATGATAAAGCTACTGATAATCAGTCATTGGGGAGGCATACATATATCTTACATACGTATAGAAGGAAGACGAGAATCCATGCCCTCAGAGAGACTTTGGGTGGATTTTTACCATTATAATCTTGTTTTTAACACACATAATTGTGTTTAAACACAGTAAATGCTGCACCGTAGGTCCTCTTTAAGTAAGCTGTATGTAAGATGACAAAAATAACTAGTTTTGAGCATTGAGGACCTTGTAAATCCCACGAACCACCTTCTTGATTCACTCTCTGTTAATTCCCCCATCCCATCATGCCTCTCTCAAGGCCCTGCAAGATCTTTTTATGAAACTCCACTTGCTCGTTGCCATAGAAATGCCAAGGTTTTGCGGTGCGGCCCTTCTGCTGTGGCTCTAGAGATAATCTTGCTCAGAGGCCGCAGCTCTCGCACTGATGAGGGCCCTAAATATGGAGCAGCACTAACCTGAGCAGGGCTACAGGCTGTTATTTTAGGGCCTGGCAGACACTTTGTTTTGGGTTAAAATGCAGAGCATATGTCTGACCGGGATTGGGTTGCCATGTTTGTTAAATTCAGATCTGTGTGTTATTTGTAGAACTGGCTTTTATAAAAAGGCAGGGTCACTTGACCCACTGGGATTAAAGCGCTGGCGCACCTGTCACCATTACAATGCAGAATTCATTTTTTTTTACATGAGCTGTTTATGAATACTCATACTTAACCGTGTCTGATTTACTTTAGGTCGGAAATGTAAAACCCACAATACTACAATCAAAGTATTCTTAAATAATTATCATGTTTTTATGCTAAAATTTTAATTTTACTGTATCGTTTAAAAGTTTGGCAGGTTTTTAGAAAAACATTTTTAAAAGACGTTTCTAACTGTATGCTTACATACGTTATATTTATTTAATCAAAATACAGTAAAAGTTAAAAAAAAACAGTAACAATAGTATTATATTATTACAGTTTAGGATAATTGCTGTTTTAATATATTAAGTTAAAAAAAAAATCTAAATCCATATTGAAATTGTTGTTACCATGCAGCACAAATTGGCCATATGCATATTTACCATGGTTTTCAATTACCCAAACTAATCCTAACCAGTGAACTGACATGTCATTATAAACTTAATGTGTTTAAGATTTGCCTTCAAATTCATTGATCTGCACTGCCTGAGCAACACCAGGTTTAAATGTTTGGACACCCATTACTGCCCTGTGCTCTGCTGCTATATGCTAGCAGTGCTTACATTTAAACTTAGGCCCCGTTTACACTAGTGCGTTTTAGTTTTAAAACGACGTTTTAGCATGAAAACGATCCACGTCCACACTAGCGTTTCAGCCAGCGTTTCTGAACAGATCTCCGTCCACACTACTCCACCCAAAATATATATCACGTGACCATTCGCGCACTGTGGGCATGCGCGTTCAAGTATAAACAGGAAGCATGTGTCTTGCTGGTTCTTCCCGGTGTAACCCAAAACCGGCGTTCTAAATAGGGCTTATCCCGTTTGAAACATGAGCGATTAGCGAGTGCTCGAACAATAGCTTGCTTCTTGCGAATATATGCAGCTGTTGTAGTAAAAAAGGCAGAGTTTATCTGCACAATAGCGCCTAAAACAGACAATGTTCAAACAACGCTCCCATTTCTGTGTCCAGCAGCCACGCCTCCGTTTTCAGATGTCTTCGTTTTCCCCCATCCACACTGAGACGGAGCAGCAACCTGACATAGTGGGATGGATGAGCTGAAGTCAGAGGAGCTGGAGACGCAGCGCTGGCAGATGCAAAGTTTCTTACTGAGTCAGGGGAAGGGATAAAATGGGAGCAGAGTAGAGTCTCTGAATCAGTTTACAGGAAGGTGGCGGAAATGCACAAAAACGGGTGCGATCCGCCAAATAAAAACGTTTTAGAATGAAAGCAGCAGCGATTTAGAATGAAAACGGCCTCTTCAGCGTTTTCAAAACGCTCTGTTTTCGGGGCTCGAAAACTCCGGCGTAGTGTGGACGGATGGAGTAACCGTAGCATAACTTATCTGTTTTAAAGCGAAAACGCATTAGTGTAAACGGGGCCTTATTTTATCTTACTTTACAACTAACTAAGTGATTGCTTAGGTCTATTAGCAGACTATATTCTTATTACTGCACTGTAATGTTAAAAGAACCTCATGAAATCATTACTTATTCATGAAAACATTATAAATCACTCGCCCTTATTCCTCGTTCCAACCTCCTGAGACCTTCTTTCATATTTGAAGCACAAATTAAAACATTTTAGATGAAATTTGAGAGCTCCTTCATCCTCCATAGACAGCAAACTTGCTCAAATTTCAGAAAAATACCAAAAAAACATCCTCAAAACAGACCATATCTTCAGTGATTCAGTCTAAAAATGATCAAGCTACGAGAATACTTTTTGTGGAACACATAACAACAACTTTACCAGTTTCTAACACTTTAAAAACTGGCAATGAATGCGGTCGATTAGTTTCCTTTAAACAAACGAATCAGATCATCCATTTTTTTCCTCTTTCAGATCAGCTGACTTGACCGCTCAGTAGGCCCATGCAGGACACCCTGGAGCCTGTCCGGACCCCGGCCCAGAGGCCTCTCCTCACTGGTGGGCATGCTGGGGTGCCTGATGCCTCCAGTGGATCAGGAATAGAGCCACTCTTTCCACAGCCTCGGCAACTGAGAAACGGCAGGCTCGACCCGCTGACTCAAAGGAAAGGTCTCGGACTAAACAAGGAGTGACTGCGCTGCGCTGTCCTGTGTATCCAAACAGACGCGTTGGAAAGCGAACTGAGAATCACTGGACGCTGATGTGAAGGATGCATCGGCTGAATAACAGATGCGTGAGGAAGAGTATTTAAGGTATGCCGCTGACGTGCTTTCGACACGCTCTGGTTTTCGTTCTCCCAAAAACACTATGAGGAATGGGACACAATGGATGTGAAGCTTATGTTCAGGTTGTTTGAAACTGAAGATGAAGGTATGTATGATAGAATATTAAAACACTAACTATTACTCAGATCAGATTGAAGGTACGTCTAGTTTCGAGACCCCAAATATTAGAATACACTCTTTTCAAGGATTGTTTCACATACGGCGAGATCATGAAGTGACCTCTGACCATCTGCACCATTACATCAGTGTTGCCTGGTAACATTGATATCTATATAACGGTGAAATGATCTACATAAATTCAGAGACTGGGATCCGGCAGACACAGGTGTGCCGTCGGCCAGGTGTTTGTATGGCTTCTGTTGCTAAGCTCCAGATGAGTCCATCGGCAACACAGTGTCCTTCAGTGCCATATAAAGTACATTTGACATAGAGACATCTCGGCTCAGTTTGAGCTCGAAAGGTTTTGATGGGACAAGCTTCATGCCATTATTTTTGCTGACTATGTGTGTGTTTGTGTATGAGAGACAGAGAGAGACAGAGAGAGAGAGAGAGAGAGAGCGAGGAAGAGAGAGACCACACAGGTGGATCAACAGATCAAATAAGACTAACAGTGATTATAGTGAGTCTTTGAGCCGATAGGATTAACTATACTTCTTTAATCAAAAAAGATACAGAACATTCTGTCATTATTTACTTTATGGCTTTCTAAACCCAAACGATAGGCTCTGCAGGAAACAAAAGCCATTTTAGCTAAATCTGTTTTTCCATACAATAGAAGTGAATGGTGAACTTAACTTTTACATTAAGTGGCAGATTTGCCGAAATTGATTTCCAGAGGGCATTTTGTGGTGGTGGTGTTGTTGTTAATTTGGCAAAAGATGTTGTAGATCCACTGACAAAGCATGTCAGCTCATTATGTTATGGCATACTTCCTTATATATTATGTGAGAAACGGGATGTACTCTCAGATACTATTTCACAGTATTAGAAAAGCAGTAGCCGAGCAGTACACTGTAGCCAAGCAGTACCCTTTTCATAAATTATTAGCTCATTTAGCCTCAAGCTGCTGTTGATTTACAGCATAAAAAAACCACTTCCACCATAATATAAAAAAGTACAAATAAATCAACTCCGACAAGTTTACATCTCTTTGTTTAAGCTCTTTTTTAAAGTAAAAATTGTGGTGTATAAACTCAGAATTATGATACAAACTTCAAAAGAAAAAAATCAGTGTACACTACCTGACAAAAGTCTTGTCGCCTATCCGAGTTTTAGGAGCAACAAATAATAACTTGACTTCTAGTCAATCATTTGGTGGCTTATATGAAAGGCCAAAATAAAATATGATCATGTCTTGATTTTTAATTATTTAATTAGGACAGTAAAGTCTGACTTTGCGTAAACAAAAGTCTTGTCACTTAACAGAAATAATGTACAGTATAGAATATAAAGTCATGGTGCAGAGGAAAAAGAATTAATATTGTATATGATTCCCATGAGCTTGGAGGACTGCATCCATACATCTCTGCAATGACTCAAAATAACCTATTAGTAAAGTCATCTGCAATGGCAAAGAAAGCGTTCTCGCAGGACTCCCAGAGTTCATCAAGATTCTTTGGACTCATCTTCAATGCCTCCTTCATCTTACCCCAGACATGCTCAATAATGTTCATGTCTGGTGACTGGGCTGGCCAATCCTGGAGCACCTTGACCTTCTTTACTTTCAGGAACTTTGATGTGGAGGCTGAAGTATGAGAAGGAGCACTATCGTGCCAAAGAATTTGCTCTCTCCTGTGGTTTGTAATGTAACGGGCAGCACAATTGTCATGATACCTCAGGCTGTTGATGTTGCCATCCACTCTGCAGATCTCTCGTATGCCCACATACTGAATGTAACCCCATATCATAATTTTTCCTTCACCAAACCTGACTGATTTCTGACAGTCTTGGGTCCATATGGGTTTCAATAGGTCTTCAGTATGTGTGATGATTGGGATGCAGTTCAACAGATGATTCGTCGGAAAAATGTACCTTCTGCCACTTCAAATAATCAACCACAAGTTATTATTTGTTGCTCTTACAACTGGGATCGATGATTTTGTCAGGAAGTGTATATCAAACAATTTTTGTTTGAGTTTTAAGTGTCAAAAAATTGTAACTTCTCTGACAAGCTATAAAGCTCGCAAATTCTTTAAAGAAATCTGAATTTAGACGTGAACGTTTAATCGCAAGAAAGAAAGATTTGTAATCACAATTATGTTTGTAATTGATTTATTTTTTATTCTGTGGTGGAAACAAGCATCTGTCTGGTAAAACTATCTCTGTTTCTATTTAAATTGAAGTATACTCTTTTTTTGTTGTTGTCGAGCTATAACACTTTTTTTTAATCCCATTCACTTCCATTATATGGGGAGCACAGAAAAGGTCATCATACACAGTCATACAGAGGGAATAACTGAATGCAGGGGTGTCAAACTTAGTTCCTGTAGGTCCTGCGCGGTTTAGTTTCAACCCTGCTCCTACACACTTACCTATTGACCATTTCAATGTGGTAATATCATTGGTCCATGAAAATTTCCTGCTTGTTCTCAAACTATTTCATAACTGTAACAAGAGGCAATTCAATGATAACTTTATGTTAAAACACCTGCCATAGGATTATCTATTAATATTTTGACTTTTTTGGATTCTCGAAAGCTGTGGAAATAAAAAATGTAAAACGGGAAATACTTTAGGACCACTGTTATTGTTTACATCCCTCAAAATAGTCAATAGGTTTCAAACAAACCTGAAGGACTCAAATAGTTTGATCAGGTGTGTTTAATGAGGGTTGGAACTAAACAGTGCAGAGCTGCAGCATTCTTGCAACTGAGTTTGACACCTGTGAGTGAATACACTCGCAGATGCTAATGCACTGTAGCATCTCTGTCATCTGAAGCCTGTAGTTTTGAAAACATTTGCCTGTCGTCATTATTCTAATCCAGTGCCAATGATTCAGCTCTAATCTGTCTGATAATATGATGCACGTACATCTTTAGTGCTGGTTTGTGTGTGAATTGTGCCAGATATCAGAGGAGAGATGTTAAACATAGCATATAGCCTACTACTTAATGACAGATGACCCAAAAATGAAAACTTTTTCATAGTTTACTAAGCCTCATATTGTTCCAAATCTTTATTAATTTCTTTTTTTCTGCGGCACATAAAAAGTTTGTGTTTTCAGGTTTTTGTTTTTCATTGGGTGAAATGTTCGTTAATTTTAGCAGAATTTCACTTCACCAGAGCCTCACTTGATAGATTTATAATATCTGTTGTCTTATTGATGGGTGAGTATTATTGCTAAAGTGTTTGTAATATCATTTGGCCAAATCGTTGAGCACACATTATTTGACTTGTGAGCAGCAGCACCCGTATCAACACAATTTCTTGTGCAAACATCTTTACGTAACATAAGCTTTGCGAAATCATGAGAGGTGTATTGAAAAAACTGATGACTAGGCCTTCAGAGGATACAGCCAGTAGTTACTGCTGTAAAATGATCAACCTTGTCATTGCTGTATTGACTGTAGCCATATGAATGTTTCTGGCCGATGCCAGGTCTACTTGAGGAAAAGGTGTACATTTATACTGTAAGCTGATTTACAGAGGTCGTGTCAACTACATTTTGAACTTAAAAAACACACAGACTTATGTTTATTCCCAAGGTTGTCACTGCAATTTTCCCCCTCAGAAATGTATGAAAAGTTATCCGCAATGTGAGGTTTTTAAATGTGTTGAAATTAGGTTGTGCAGTGAGCTGATCATCTCAGTGTCTCAGGGTTGCCAGTAAAAATAAGCTTGACCCATAAAACTGAATATTAAACACCAAGGGATCCTGACTGGAATATCTGGAGAGCATTTGTGTATGTTAGCTGAAAAGTATATTTCTGATAGAAATAAAGTATTATATTACAAGTATTTATAGTGTATTTTTAAACAAATGGATGTAGATGTGAACTTGCTTGAACTGGAACGAGGTTTATTGAAGAATGTGACGCAGAAATATCTCATGATTCCTTCATGGCACACTTGTAATTCACTTGCTGAAAAACCTCAACAAACACACTACCTATTGCATGGACTTATGGACTTTTCAGAACTGTAAAAAAAATTACATTTTGTGTTCAATATATCCTGATGACTAGTATTAAACTGTGATTATGTGACTTTGAAATGTTTAGGATTCTCCCCATTTTGAAGGTATTAAACTGAAATCTGTCGATCTCTATCGCCCCCATGTGGCTACTGTATTTCTAAGCACGTCACTGTATTGTTTCATGGGAATCTGCATTTATCTGTGGAATTATTAATTCTTGAATATTCTTATATTTAATTTAGAGTTGTTTTTGTCTTAGTAACTGATGATATTTTACCTTACAAAGTAAACGATACTCAAATCATGCAAGAAAATTATAGTCTGTCCTCTTCATTTGAGCTGAAATGTATTTTCTGTTATAAATGAGGAGATCAAAATAAGAGAACTACAATTTCCTCACTTTTGAGCTTAGTTCACCCCAAAATAACCTGTTTGACTCATGATTCTGCTTAATATCAATATTGAAGAGTACTGGGAAAAGTCATGATTGAATTTTACAGTATTTATTCCTACTATAGATGTCAAAGGCTGTTTTTTCTCCACGTTTTCTGAAGAGGTTCAAAATATTTGAAAATCAAAATTATAGAACACAGATTTTTTTTAATTTAATTTTTTCCATTTATTGGCCTTAATCATGTGCCTTGTGATGTCCTAATTTTCTGATAAAACCTATTTAAGGCAGCCTAATTTAGTTTTCACTGGCCTCAAGACTGCGAAATGCTTTAAAGTGACTGAAACTATCAAGCTGTCCAGATGTAGACAAACCTTTTCACAGCAAGAGAAGTGCACTCTTCTGTGACCATCATCACTGGAATCAATCAGAAGATTAGACTAACCATAGAGCATTTTTGTGAACTAGTCCAAACTTCAATTTAGTGAAGAAAGCGAGTTTAAAAGGGAGAGGTTAATGGATAGTTCACCCTAAAATGATAATTGACTCTGCCTCAAGTAGTTCCAAACCTTTATAAGCATTTTTGTGGTGTTGAACGACAGAAAATATTTAGAAAAAAGCTGAAAACTTGTAACCCACAACTTCTATATGGAAGGAAACACAAATACTAGACAATTGTTTCCAGCTTTCTTCAAAATAGCAGCTCATTTTTAGGTGAACTATCCGTTTAAGTGTTACAGTTTGGTGGCGTTTTCTGAAGCAGGACTGTGGCTTCATAAAAGCTTCATGGCAGAGGGAATGCAAATGGTTATGGGATCGTAGTGTCCATCACAGGCGTTTTAGAAATTGCAGTTTACATAGGAGGAAATCCAGGTCATCAGTTGTACTTTTTCCCCTGTACTTTGAATTAAAACTGCTCTAGAACCGCACAAAATTATCATAGAGCTGAAAATAAATGCTAATCAGAGTCTGAAATTAACTGAGGTTTTGACTTTCATGGTGTTTTGAAGTCCCTTGAAATTTTCTCGTCTGAATTAGATCTGAAAAATAGACCTGTTTATTTCAATTTTAAAAAACAAATAACAATATGATACATAATATATATATATTACATTTCTGCAGGGGAATGTGATATGGTAAGTAACAACATCACAATACTCAACAACATTATTGCATATTTTTTCCAATGTAGTGCATTCCTATAGTATAGCATGTTTTTCCATACGATATAACAGGGAAAGCTGCAATTTCAGACTGAAGGGCCTGAACACTTCCTACTGATTTTTGTCTTCTGCAAACCTTCACCAAACCTTTTACATTCATTGCTGGTCATCAGTTCACTTATTTTGTCAAATACTCTACAATGGTACAGACACAAATACTGCGAAATTGAAAAAGTAAAAACAAACTCAGCTCTCTTCTTGGTTTATTAATTCATTCAAAAACCGTTTTAACATTGTAAAGGTGATCTTTAACACTGTTTCCCAAAACACCAGAAATCTCAAATCAACTCAGTCAATCAATCAATCTTAGGGTTCGCACGCAGTCAGTCAGCAAATAAACATTCACACACAACCGTTGGCAGACCGTCTCGCATGTTAAACAAAATCTCACTAACAGAGACAAAAAAACAAAACCATTAAGTGCTGATTGCTGAAATAACAGTATGGACCTTGAGAAGTAACTTTTCCATAAATAAAACTAGAAAAACAAAAGTTATTCAGAAATGGTCTAGTATAAGGCTTCATCAGATTCAGAGTCGGGGCAGCGTAGTTTAGGCAGTAGACTGGACCGATGTCGATCACCAATGAGGAGAAAAAAGAAAAGAAAACAAGCCCAGCAACGCAAAGTTCATCCTGGGAGTTTTTGGACACTTGCTCTGGTGGAAGCAGAACCGTTTTGACCAACAGTACACATGCAGAAGCCCACTGCTCAATCACAGGAGATCTCAGTAAAGCAGACTCCAGAGGCACCATGGGAATGATGAGATGTAATGTCTACCTGCTCGTCCAGAGGCCTGTGTACTTCTCTCTTGGTTTCCTGCCCTCAGAGAATTCTGGGTCCTCTTTGAAGCCGCGGATTGCAGAAACAGTCTGTTTTCAACTGGTGAACTGTCTTCCCTGGCCAAACCCTGCCTGGCTGTACTGGTGCCCACCTTGCTGGAAGAATTGCTCAAACTGCCCGCCCTGGTTAAAATTCTGCCCTCCTCTTCCACCCCAGCCTCCTCCCTGCCCAGTGCCTCTTCCTCCACCTCCTCCTCCTCCCCGTCCTCTTCCTCCACGACCTCCTCTTCCACCTCTCTCCTGGTGTCGCCCTCCCTCCTGATAGTAGCCCTCGTGCTGGTATCCGCCACCTCCGCCCTGGTAGCCTCCTCCACCTTGGTATCCTGGTCCTTGTTGGACACCTTGGTATCCTCCTCCTTGATATCCTGACCCTTGTTGGGCTCCATGGTAGCCACCTCCGCCTCCTCCTCCGTAACCTCCTCGATATCCTCCATCCTGGTAATGGCCTTGGTATCCGTCCTGCCAGTTGCCCTGGGCTTTGCCTCCCCGGTGGTCTCCTCTCCCACCTCTGCCGCCTCCACCACCTCCTCTGTCATG
>CAIGQQ010034676.1:87460-107232 GCA_903798035.1 Danio albolineatus
TATATATATATATATATATAATATTTAAATTCTTGGATTTCCTTATTTACAAAGCAGCATTTATTTGAAATAATTTTTAACCATTTAAAATGTCTTCAACTTTGTCATTTTAATGCCTATTTGCTGAATAAAAGTACAAAAAAAAAAGGTGAACCATTAAATTCACTAGGTGTAACTGCAGTGCAACATTGTTAACAAAAAATGCTTGTCTTTTTAATTGCACATTAGGCATGGGGCGATAACTGATTTCAAGGTTTACCGCAGTTTTGAAAAGTCAAGGTTTTAAAACCATAAAAATTTTCTGTTATAGTGTTTCCAAAGGTATTTATATGTTTTTTTTTGTTTTTTTTTAATGATTTTATTAAGTTTTGTTAGGGAAACATTATCTCCAGTAGAAAAGAAGCCCCCACATCAAAGCTACTGGTAAGCCCACAATTTAGGAAACATTTGGAAAAACAAATCACTAAACCAACATCCAAGCATGCTGTAGAGCTGAACAGTGCAGTGGCTTACTTATAAAAAGATGCCTTTTCAAGTTGTAAAGAAATCTGTGTTTTTGAAACTAATGAAGATAGCAGAAGTTATTTAGCCCGACATGTTCACGGTTTCAAAATATTTTAAATGTTAAAATAAAATATACATATTGTTCAATGGGGGGGAAAAAGGGGGGTTTCTACACAGACATTTAAAAAGAACATTTTTTAGAGCAGTAACCACAACCCTATCATACTGTGAAATCGTGATATTTTTATCCAAGGTTACCATACCGTCAGAATCTTATACCAGCCCATGCCTATTGCAAATTATAAAATGAAGTGTAGAAAAATACGATTTATTTAGTTTATCTAGTATACAAGTCTACAACACTTCATACAACAATGCAGATCACAGAGAGCAACATAAAATTATATGTGAAAATTTAGCTTTATCAAAACTAAACTCTTGGCTCTTTTCTTATATGTATATATAAAAACAATAGTGCAAGTGTGTGTTTCTCACCTGGTTCCAGCGGCGGTTGTTACTGATCATCTGTGTGTTTGCGATGCAGGAGAAGAGTGTGTGTGCAGGAGTGTTTTCAGGCAGCCGGGAAAGAAACTGTGCACTATGAATGAAATCCATCTGCAGCAGAACATCCTGGTACAACCGCAGGATCCCCAAACCCGTCCGAAATAAAGCCTCCTCCCCGTCTCGACAAAACACATCCCAAACACGACACGCCACGTCCAGCGGTAAAGACTTACTGTAAAGAGTGAAGATCCTGACAGCAGGACAGAGACAACAGAACTATCAATATTATATCTTCAACTCTTCAACAAAAAAGAAAGAAAAGAAAAGTATAAGCTGGCAATCAGTCATTTAGGAATAAGAATCAATTGGTTGTTTAGCAAAAAGACTCCACATATGTTGTCAAAACTTGACACTAATTTAACCACCCTAGACTTGTTTCAGGCTTGCTTTTCTAGAGGAAAATGAATAAATTCTCTTTCTTTTGACAGAACATAAAAGCAGCCCTAGGGGGCGATAAAGAGTTGCAGTAGGGAAACATTACAACCTCTGCTCTCCAATTTCAAAAAAAGGAAAAGCAACACACACAGAGAAGAGAAACGAGCGAACACAGCAGGAAGAGGGATTTTAAAAGCTGATTTACCAGTCTATGAGGTAAAAGTCAGGCGTCAAGCTGTTGTTCTGAAAGTGCTGGAAAAGTCTGGGAAGGTTCTCCTCAAAAAACACCTCAAACGCTGCAAAATACTTCAGCATCTTTGGAGAAAAACAAAGTATCGTTACAGCAAGTCCAACTTAAACACGAGCCTGATCAAAAGCAGTGTGTGTGCTAAAAGCAATGTTCGTCAGCAGATTACCACTTTTGGGAGTACTTGGCTCATAGTTTCTTACTCAGAGTGTGTCTGGCAAATTAAATCTCTATAAAGTGGGTCAACAGATGGTTGGAATAAATGCTGACAGCAAATGCAGACACAACGCTCCCTCTATTTTAAGCGCAAATACGGATGCAGGTCTGCCGCAAATAGGTTGGATGAAAAGAGAGTGCGTGTGTACCAGGTCATGGTCCACTCTGAAGAAGGCCATCTGGCATGGTTTGTTGAGAAGGTTGGCAAAGGCAATGAAGGCATCGGCTTCCTCCAAATTCAGAATGAGAACAGCAGCAATAAAGGACATCCCCTGAACCTAAATCACACCGGACACAAATGTAAAACTCCCACAGAATGACATTTATGAATGAACGACAGTTTATCTATAGACCATTTCAATATGGTGATGTCACTGACCCATGAACATTTCCTGCTTGCTGTCAAACTATTTCATAACTGACTATTTTCACATCTTAACATTAAAACTGCTTTCATAACATTATTTATCAATACATGGACCTTTTTGGATTCTCAGGAGCTACATTAAAAATGTAAAACAGGAGATACATTAGGACCATTGGTATCGCTTACACCCCTCAAAATGGTCTATGGGTAAGTTACTACCTTTCAAATTGCACCGATTCTAATTGTATAAGAAATGTCCAATGGAAACACGTACGGTTGAAGTCAAAATTGTTAGCCATCCTGTGATTTTGTTTCTTTTAAAATATTTCCCAATTTGTTTAACTTCACCACAGAGGAAGGAGTTTTATTCAGTATTTGCTGTAATATTTTTTTATTTTGAAGAAACAATATTATTAGCCCTCTTAAGCATTATTATTTTCCATTGCCTACAGAACTAACTATCATTATGCAATGATAATTAATTTAGTTACGTCTTCAAATTGCACTTTAAGATGAATACAAGTAACTTAAAAATATCTAATAAAATAGTATGCATTGTCATCCTGGCAAAGATAAAATAATCAGTTATAAGAAATTAGTTCTTAAAACTATTATGCTTACAAAAAAATCAGGAGGGCTAATATTTCTGACTTTTGCAAAAGTGGCTTTATATTGCAAAACCTTTTTTTAAAGTAACAATCTACTTTAAAAAATATATATACTCTCAGAGTTAAACAGTTTAGTTTTACCAATTTTGATCCATTCTGTCAATCTCCGGGTATGGTATGAGCACTTTAGCTAAGCTTAGCATAGATCATCCAATTAGACTAGAACATTAGCGTCTTGCTCAAAACAGATGAAAGAGTTTAGTTCGTTGTCCTATTTAAAGCTCTTTTTTTCTCAACTGTTCTGTAAATTGTGTACCAAGACAAAAAATGAAATGAACCATGAAAAGTTGCTATTTTCTAGGCTAATTTAGCCAGAAACTATACTCTCATTTCATATTGTTTTCACATGTACAGGTCACATGAGGTATTTAAAAAGTCATATGACTATTCTATAAAGATGGTGTGGTATGTTTGGACTGAAGATGAAACGTTCTGTCTTAAACATATTAACAGATGCCACTGTTTACCATGTAGACATCAACATGATTACGTAAAAAATTAATGATTGTCTAGCAAGCATGTCTCCTACTATTAAAAATAATACTTAGTGTGTAGGCTGCCATATACGCAAACCTAGCTATATCTGCCATGAAATGACCAATCATGAGGATGAGTCTTAGTCACAAAAACACTACTCATTAATACAGTTAATGGAAAGGCATCATTTTGCAATAAAGTTTTAAAAACATTTACAAAATATTTGTAATACTTAAAGTAAAGCCTTATGTTCAAGGGTGCACATAACTAGTTCGCAGTTGTGCATGCATGATTAAAATAAAAAATGCAGGCCAGATATGGTGCTAGAGAAGAGCTTTTGTCTACCAGTAGTTGACAAACTTGTTAACCAAGTTACAGCAAAATCAAGAATTAGCCCATGCATCACTGGTAAGATAATTATTACAAACAGCTGGCGTCACAACTCTGGGTTGAACATTCCAACCAAATCATGGAACTGAGCTGCTATTAATTACATACAGTATGGATATGTGTGTGTATTTATGAGTTTGATCTGATCGTTTGCCTTTCTGACACACTGCAATAAGAAATAAAGACGATCTAATTTCTGTATAACTTCAGCAGAAAATGACTCTCTATTTTTGTTAATTCAACAAACTTTAAATTCATGGTAAATGGACGTATGTGCCGTTCAGTGCAAAAACGCTGAAAACTAAACTACATTTAAACTTCAGAGTTCAACGTTAAACAATCAAGCAAAATGTCAAAGCACCAGCAGGTCATGCAGTCCTGCATATAGAATACAGCCAATACGTACGACATTTAAATAATATATTTAAAAAACCCATGTTCAGAGTTGAACAATCAAGAAAACTGTCAAAGCAGGAGCAGATCCTGCATATAGAATACTGCGAGCCAATGTATACCATATTTAAACAACATTTAAAATCAATGTTCATGTTCAAGTTAAATTCAAAGATAAAGACAAGATCAAAAAATGTATGTGCACCCCTGCTTATGTTAAGCAAAGAGGGTACTCACATAGCCTACGTCCGGCCTATAACAGGTGTAGGCCCCCAACACACTGTGCAATATATCATGATATGGTCCACCCTGGTGGACAGAGAAAGAAAGTCATTATAGGAACAAAATATACAACCAGGAAAAAATATATACATAAACAATGAGCTGCAAAGCCTAGACACCTGTTTTTACCTTCTGGAATATGTAGAGCGAGGGGAAGGTTCTGGAAATATCCAGCTTGATTAAATCCAGACTAGACTCTCGGTCTGCCAGTGACACGCCACAATCTAATCAATTAAAACCAGATACAGTTATCAGTCAGACTGGAGCTGGTTGACAGAGCATTATTTTTCAATCTTTTGACAATACAATTTTTACGGTTTTGCTCTGAAATTACTTTTAAAATATATAAATATTTATTTAATTAATAAATACAAAGCTAATTCAAAAAGTCCCCCCCCCCATTTATTTATATAAATATTAAATAAATATTAATATCCCTTCCAGTCAGAGAAATGAAAAATGAGGTTGTAATAATAAACATTCAAAACAGCAATGCTGAGTGGCATTTAAATGAATATGTAGAGATCTGATGCAATAATATAAAAAGAGTAAAAATTAAATAAATAAAAATTATACAAGTAAAATAAGAGTAGTAAGAAAGAACCTGATAAACTATATATACACACCTTTCAAAAGTCTGGAGTTAATATTTAAAAATAGTATTGTCAAATAAATTATCTTATGCGCACCCTGACTATTTTCTTCATTCAAATACACCAAGACTAGAAACACAGTAAAATCTGTTTTAATATAAATGATTTATAAATAATAGAAAATGTATACTGTATGTAATACAACATTTTTCTGACTCTTAAAGTGATAGTTCACCCAAATATGCTCATTTTCACACCATTTGCTCATACTCATGTGGTCCCAAATTTTTTATGAATTTCTTAGTCCTGTACAAAACAAGATATTCTGACGAATGTTTGGAAAAAGCAGCCACTGGTATCCATAGCAGAAACAAAAAATACCATGGAAATCAACGGCTGCTTTTTTTCAACATTCTTCAATAAATCCTCTTTAGTGTTTTAATTTTTGGGGAAAACTAACCTTTTAATGTGCAAAAGAATGTAATAATATAGCAGAATTCACTTAGTTTACAGCAAAATTTACATGAATTTAGCATGCATTGCCTTTTACGGGACAATTTAGATAAAAGTTATTATCTGCTTTGCCTGACCTCGTCCATGAAAGTGAGGCTTCACTTTCACTTTCAAAGATAAGATTGTTTAGTGACATGCTTCTTTACTTTAGTTTGGTTTACAGTCAGATAAGTGAAGGACAAAAAAAAAAGATTGACCACTATCATTGCGTCAACAAACACAGACCTTCATTTTCATTGACTGAACTGGTCTCACTGAAGCTCCTCCACTTCTCTTTGGCTCTTGACAGGAAGATCTCATACAGTTCTGAAACACACAAAACACAACAGCCGTGACAAACGCAACAGCTGCTTCAGTGTCAACAAAGTTCATCTGGACACAATCTGTGTTTGCATGACTCGTCGGACTGATGTTACACTGAGCCAGATGGCCACAGATGATCAAGAAAAAGCAAACGTGAAAAGTGCAGCAGCTGTCATGTTTACCTGGAGTGATGTTGAGCTCATTCCCGATGGCGAGGCACCAGACCTTTCCTCGGACGCTGGGAGGAACGCCCTGCCACCAAAGATCCCGTACCCGCCGAGTGTTACGCCTACAACATGACAACAAAGAACATCATAAGAAGTTGATAAATCCCTGTTCGTGATGCTGAGTAAGGAATTATGAAAAATAGTGGTGGGCCGTTATAGACGTTAACATGCTGCGTTAACGCGAGACTCTTATCGCGCAATAAAAAAATATTGCCGTTAATCTATTCCCAAAGTTTAGTTGGGAGCTGGGTCTATTCTACTCAAGCTATGATGACTTTTGCCTTGATATTTTAGCACAGATGTATACCTGGCCGAATTGCACTGTAGGTGGCGAGAACATTTCTACTGTGAAATTACCACATCAAACGTGACGTGGTAACATGGATGCAGTTCACTAGAGTAAATCTGATTAATGTTAGCTCCACATCTAACTGTCAGGCACCTGAGTTTAAGCGTTCCAGTAAAACATATACAAATAAAATGGAGCAGGTGCTTTTTAAAATGAATGATGGTCAATCAAAGTCAAACCGATGGGCCGCCTGACAAAAAAAAAAATGCCCTTCTGAATCAAATCAGCAGGATGCCCTTCTGGATCTTTCTCTTACCTTGGATCTTGTTTGAAAATATGGGGAAAAGTCCTACATGACGGTAATAGTTTGATTGCGGTGTTTACTTCAATAATGCCACTAATATATGCATACTCCAAATCCATTAACTTTTTTTTAATTAGGTGGGCATAGATTTTTAAAAAAAAATCTAGATTAATCTCACTGTAATCTTGCAATGAGTCAAGATTACTTCCGAAACACTAGCTGGCAGTGGGTTTTTATGTTCTTCTGTGTCTGTTGAGTTTCTTCATGGGTGTTTTGTTTTTCTGAACGTTTCCTTAATGTACAAGTAGCTAAAACTCGCTCATTCAGAGGCGCGAACCGGTGGATGTGCAACAACATTAAGGTAAACACAAAATAAGTTTCCATCTAGAACTACACTAATCACAGCTACCAAGCGGACCAATCACAAAGCTTGTGCTACACGTTATTACATTTTTTGAGAGGTTTGCGTCAGTGTCGGCCACGGCAAGGGCTATGCAACGATGCGAAGGCTGTGCCGGTCCATAGGCGTGTGCTTGACGCAGAAGTTTAAATCAACCTTTACGATCAGGACACTTACATGCTCTCCCAGTTAGGCAGGACTTCAGAGTTCCAGATCACCATGGCACTGGCAATGTTCTCCTCTTGACGATATCGTTCTTTCATTTGACGCTTTTTCTTCTGTGCCTCTTTCATCTCTAAATGAAGAAAAGGTGTATGTGGGGGAGAGGTTAGGTAACAACATTAAGGCAGCAATGTGTGTGTGTGTGTGTGTGTGTGTGCAAGGTCTCAAGTGTCAAATGTCATTACCATTGCAAACAAACTCTAAAGAGCATCTGCACAAAGACACACACATTACTCACCCCTTCTCTTGGCCCCTGCAACCATTTCACTGTACTCCTGCCGGTGTCTTTGAGATTCCTCTTCTGATTTAGCTGGCAGGTTTCTACAATTATATGTATACAAAAAATATATTAGAAGTTGAAACTGCATTAAAGGCACTGAAGAAACTGAATTCTGTCATCGTTTACTTGATTCAAACCTTTCAAAATGGAAAAAGCTGGAAACCTGTAACAACTGGCTTCCAAAGCTTACATTTTTCCAACCATGAAAATCAATGGTTACAGGTTTTTGGCTTTCCTTCCAAATATTGAGATTGACAGAATAAAGAAACGTCAAGGTTTGGGACCACATAGGGGCAAGTAAGGGTAAGTATTTTCATCTTTGGGTGAACCATCCCTTTGAAAATAATGATGATAGCTGCTCAAGTAAAAACAAAAAAAGTTATGCTACTTAAGATTTGTATAGAAACTCCAATGCTTGCTGTGTGATCAATGTAATGAATGTGACTTATTGAGCCATACCAAACACAATAGAATACACAAGACATGTCACTTATGTAGATTTGAATGGGGAAAAATGTAATGGTCAATATGTCAAATGAAGCCCCGCCTACTAGTACAGGAGCCAATCATCGATTGCTATAGACTGACGTTTCTCCGAGGGACTGGATTTGTGCTTTTACGACCGTTTGGTGGTCAACAAACACACTTGAATCTCAGCGAATTCTTTCTTCTCAGACATGAGAAATATATCCACATAGATTTTGAAATCTTGAACCAAATGCACTCGAAAACAAAAGTTTTGTAAACTGTATGAAACAAACGCGAAGTACAGTCCATCCTGTCCAACGCACATCACATGGCGGCAGCAACTACTCAAACGCTCACAAACATGTCAACAAAGAGTCGATGTTATTTCTGGAGTAAATTCGCCATCAAGACTAAGTTGTGGATTACTTCAGAAGACCAGCGTCATCAGACGACCGTTATCCAGAGAATTATAATGTGTAACACTGCCATAAATGAGGTGATGCCATAAATGAGGTTAACTCATAAATGAGTGTCGTGATCTCCTTCCTCTCGAGTGCACATGCGCGTTAGCTTGGGCAACCTGAAAATATGCCAATTTTGATTTATTCAGATGTTTTGAAATTAAACTTATGGGACAGTTGTTGCTGAATTGTTTGGTGATTTCAAATATCTAATGTGGCTTTGTAAAAGTTTTGGAGAATTTGATGTTTCCCCATTCAGACAGAGAGCCCAGCATACTGCCCGAGAGGCGTTTCAAAAATGGCCACCGAGTGAAATGACTGGCTTAAAAGGACTTTGGCCAAACGCAGAAGTACACGTGTGGCACTATTATTAACCAGAATTACTCCTTATAATAAGCTTCATAAACACTTGCAGTCTGCCATTAGTAGGGAAAACCAATAACTCATACCACCAGACAAGCCAATTTAGTTTTTTTGTATATAAACATTTAACATGGTTAAAATGATTAAGTGTCAATGTAAAATGACAAAACCATATTTGTGCCATGAATCTAAAAACAAGTGAGAAGAGTGATAATCTCTGCTTAAAATCTGACCACCTGTTATTATAAAAAAACAGGAACAGCAACACTTTCCAGATTTCCGAGCAGATTTCTCCTTGTTTACACTGGTAGCCCTCCAGCCTGTCAGTTGTTTTTTGGTTTTAGTTTGAATTCTTATGTCAACGGAGGGATTTGACTCTGAATTTTGTGCATTTTCTCTTTCAGAGCAGACAAAAAAACACCTTACACAGTGTGAGGGACACACCTATCCAATTATTTGGCTTTTAGATTGTTAATTCTTATATTATTAGATCTGGCTCATCAATTCCTGATTATGCAGTTACATCTTCGCTCAAAGAAATATTTGTTCTCTATTATTATGTTTTCCGCAATGCAAAGCAACTATATTCCAGCTAGCTTTACTCCACGAGTTCCCAAGTTACATCAATATGAAAAGTAATCTCACTCATGTGTGAAATTTGTCTGGTTAGAGTAACTGAGGCTCACAGTAACTATGTAAGCAGTCACACATTGTAATAATTAATAATACGCAAAGCACAAACTGTTCTGTTCGATCACACTAATAATAAAACCTGCTCTTCAAGTTCATACGCACAAATTTGCTGTGATGGCTTATGTTTCACTAGCAGCGGCCAGGGAATTTGGGTAAATATTTGATCAAATGGATGCTTGCAGAACTTTAAGCAATGCATTATGCAATCTGAACTTCCCATTTCACACTTACGCTGGTCTGTCTTCCAGAATAAGAGCGGTGGTGGACAAAGGCTCAAACTCCAGATTCTTGCGTCTCGTTTGCTGAGGGGGAAGGGGCGGTCCTGTAGCAGGCCCCGCCCTGGACTCATACTCCTTCAGAAAAAGGAAAGAAAAGCAGTCATTATGAGTTTACAGCAGATCCGTGCCTACAATTCCTCAGCTGTATCTGGAGAAGAAGTGAAGGGAGGAAAAATTCCATCATGAGATTCCCACATGCTACAAGAGAAAGGCCCCAAGGCTAGAGCCCTAATGTTAAACCCATATTATAACTGAAGAATGTGCATTCGTGAGTCAGTGTGTGACACAGCTTTCTGTTTCAAACACAAATAGACAACAGCTGACCAGCCTGACTCCAATACAAGGTCAACAAGAGACAAAACACATTTGCACACGCAATCTCAATTGACGTTTCATGCTACAGTTTTGACAATCAAATATAAAAATGTATTAAATAAACTCTTTTTAAAAGCACTTGACTTTGTGTTAGTCATAGTTAAACTGATTTGTATACATGTTGGACAAAGCCAAGCTAAAATACAATGCCACTTGGTCAGGAAAAAGGTTATATATACACTACCGCTCAAAAGTTTGGGGTCAGTTTTTCTTTTCATGTTTTTTTTTTTTTCTGTTCATAAAGGCGGCATTTATTACATGTAAATAAAATGTAAAAAAGAAAAAAAAGTTAAATACTTATTTATTTAATATTTAGATAAGTTATTGTAATAAATAGGGGTCAGTACTTGGCCCACTCTAATTTATAATTTATAATTTATATATTATTTGTCTTGGACAAATCTTGCAAAAATTTGTTATTGTTATCACTGCTACTAGGCATCTATATTATTTTTTTGTTTGTTTATTTATACAGGGACAATGTACAACATGACATGTTGTGCCAGAGTTAGCTTTAAAGCTAATTTACATCTGTAGTCCCTGGGCAGGAAGTTGTAACAAATTTAGTAAACAAATTTAACAGTAGAAAAATACAAAATACACTTATAGTACAATACGTTATTGTCAATAAAATCAAATCAAATCAGTGGTTACATATTTGATTTTGTTTAAGCCAAATTTTAAGAAGAGTTTTAAAATGATTAAAACTGGTACTTAGTAGTACCACTTCTAATTTATCTGCTTCAACGTTGATACTAAATGCCTGTTTGGTGAAAGTTAAAGTCTGGATGCAACAAAATTATCTCAAATGAAACAGTTCCAAAACTGATTTAAAAGATTCTATTGATTGGAACCCCTTCTAATGTTAATAGGTGTAGTATTTTTACGCTATCAGTTGATGGCTCTCTATTGTCACCTTCTCCACAGGTGCACAATCTTGGCGTACTTCTTGAAGCTCAACTTATCTTAAAATCCCATTTTAAATATCTAACAAAAACAGCTTTCTTTCACCTACGGAACATTGTGCGCATTCGACCCTTTCTTTCGTCCCTGATGCTGACAGGCTTGTCCATTCCTTTATCACATCTCACTTTTCTCATTCACTTTTTGGGGGTCTACCAGCTAGTTCTCTCAGGACACTATAGCACATTCAAAACTCAGCTGCACGTGTGCAGACACACACATCATCACGCTGTCACATTACCCCTTTACTTCAAAAGCTACCGGTTAAGTCATGCATTGATTTTAAAACCCTAATTTTAATATATAAAGCATTTCATGGTTCTGCTCGGGGTTATGTCTGTGATTTGGAGACTGTTTCTTCTTCTTCTTGCTGTTTACGTTCTGCATCGGGTCTCACTTTGTTCCAGCCTCGTTGCAGACTCAACACTATGGGAGGGAGGGTATTCTTCTATACCGCACACCTGAATTATGGAATTTTTTACCTACAACCATCAGGAATGGCAGGTACCTGGACTGTTTTAAAAAATTGCTCAAGACTCATCTTTTTAGTATCACTTTTAATCTATGAGGATTTCTGTCATTTTTAACTATTTGTGCATTTTTGGTATTTTATGTTTTTTATCGTTGTTCTATTGTTCTGTAGCGCTTTGAGATTAAGAAAAGTGCATTATAATAACATTTATTATTCAATTTCAAATTATATTATTACTCAAGACATTATTGCTTTTATTACTATTACCATTAATAATAATAATAATAATAATAATAATAATAATAATAATAATAATAATAGAGTGATTTCTGAGGGATCATGTGACTCTGAAGACTGGAGTAATGAAGCTGAAAATTCATCATTAAAATCACTGGAATAAATTACAAGAGTTATTTTACAGTGCAATAACATTTCACAATTTGTACAGTATTTACGATGAAATAAATTCAGCCTTGGTGAGCAGGACAAGCTTATTTTAAAATCCTATTGACCGTTCCCTTTAGTAGACCCACTGTGTGACAGATGCAATCAAACCCCCGCATCGCTTGGTCACATGTTTTGGAGTTGTACTAAATTATTGGATTTGGATTTTAGTTTTTCAATTAATATATGATGTGGTGGGAAAACAAATATACCCCGGGTCTATTTTGGCTATATTTAGTGTCAGTGATGATGCAGAATTATCTAAAAATCAATGTACAGTGATTAGATTTATAACCCTTTTGGCACGTAGATTGATTTTACTGAATTGGAAAAGAAAAGATCCTCCACGTTGCTCCACATTAATAAAAAAATGTCATGTCTTGCCTGCCACTTGAGAAGCTGAGAATTGCCCTTAAAAATAAAACAAAGGAATTCGATGTAATATGGAATCCCTTTTTTGAGTACTTTAACAAGAGAGCAGTGATTGAACATTAGTAGAAACACCCTCAAATTCCCTCCTTATTTAGTTCTTTTTTTCTTCTTCCTTTGTCTTTTTCTTCTTCCCCCACTTTTTTTTGGAGTTCTCTTGTACATGCAATAGTAACATGATGTTACAACTTTTAGTTAAAGAGAAAAAATATATATACATATGTAAAAGTTATAATTTGTACTGATGCAAAAAATACAATAAAGTGAATGTTAAAAAAGTAAATAAATACTACTGACCCCAAACTTTTGACCGGTAGTGTAGTCAAAATTATTAACCGCCCTGAATTATAAGCACCCGTATATTTTTTCCTCAATTTCTGTTTAACGGAGCGAAGATATTTTTCAACACATTTCTAAACATAATAGTTTTACTAACTCATCTCTAATCACTGGTTTATTTTATCTTTGACATGATGACAGTAAAAACTAGATATTTAAGACACTTCTAAACAGCTTAAAGTGACATTTAAAGGCTTAACTAGGTTAATTAGGTTAATTATGCAGGTTAGGGTAATTAGGCAAGTTATTGTATAATGATGGTTTGTTCTGTAGATTATCGACATAAAAATGAGCTTAAAGGGGCTAATAATATTGACCTTAAAATGGATTTTAAAAACTGAAAAACTGCTTTTATTATAGCCAAAATTAAACAAATAAGACTTTCTCCAGAGGAAAGATATTATCAGACATACTGTGAAAATTTCCTTGCACTGTTAAGCATCATTTGGGAAAAAAATAATAATAATATTAGGGGGGCTAATGATTCTGACTTCAACTGTATATATAGCTTTACATGGCCATGGTGCTGACAGACAATACATGGCCATGATGTTAAATGGTTAAAAAACACAGCAACGCAGACAAGGTCAGCACGTTATTCTGTTAACTCTACATTTTTATATCAACAATCTTTTTGACTGCGAGGCCACACAAGACTTCTTTAGCAGTTCAAAATCTCCTGCATGAGGATTAAGGATAAGGGTGTTTTTCCTTTTACATTTCCATGTTTTTCAAACTGGCAAACAATTTCAAACCTGCTGGCGCCTGAGACCAGTATAGAAAGGTGAACTTATTGTCATATTCAAGACAACACTTTGATATTATTTGAGCCTTGAATGACAGGCTATAAAGCTGGATGTACCTATCACAACAAATATTCAGGCAGGCTGCGCTGTCGAAACTATTCTCAATTGATACTAAAGGGCCAAAGATCTGACAAGAAAAAATCCAAAAAAAATCCTCCACACCATTGCATTAAAACCAGCAACCTGAACTTTTAAGACAAGAGGAAGGATCCATACATTTATATATTAATGTCAAATTTTAGGGTGTCACGGTGGCACAGTGAGTAGCACGATCGCCTCACAGCAAGAAGGTCGCTAGTTTGAGTCTCGGCTGGGTCAGTTGGCATTTCTGTGGAGTTTGCATATTCTCCCTGTGTTTGCATGGGTTTCCTCCGGGTGCTCTGGTTTCCCCCACAAGTCCAAAGACATGTGGTATAGGTGAATTGGTTAAGCTAAATTGTCTGTAGTGTATGTGTGTGAATGAATGTGTATGGATGTTTCCCAGTGATGGGTTGCAGCTGGAAAGGCATCCGCTGCATAAAATATATGCAGGATAAGTTGGCGGTTCATTCCGCTGTGGCGACCCCTAGATCAAAAAAGGGACTAAGCCGAAAAGAAAATGAATGAACGAATGTTAAATTCTGACCCGGCTAAAAAATGTCACAACAGAAATCAAAAGTCATCAGATCACATGACTTTTTCTCAGCTATGAAAGTCACTGGTTGGAGGTTTTCAGCTTTCTTCAAAATATCTTCAGACCAAATTAAAAGAAACTCAAACCGCTTGAATTTGCGCAAGTCATGAGTAAATTTCCATTTTTGGGTGAAAAATACTTTTACATCCTATTCAGATTGATGATATTGACCACATCTATATGCACCGAGCTGCTGTTGTGTGATTGGCTGAAATTTTTTTTTTATATAAAAACAAGGGTTTAATAATGTGGCCTGTGTGTGTGTATGTAATTTTAAAACAAGACACTGACATTCCTTTAAGAATTAGAAGATAAGAAATTTAGAAGACAACTAAATTTCAAGTTTTTGAAGATCAATAAAACACAAGTGTCAGTGTGTGAGTTTATCGGAGGTCTCTCTCTCTCCCTGGAATACAGAGAGACACCTGCAGAGTGTGAATTGAGCGCGAATCCTGAGCTGAAAACAACACGGGCTCAGTCATCACTTACTGAAGGGAAGAGTAAAGACAGCTGCACACACGTACAGACACACACACACACACAACACCCACGCCTGGCCCACACACACTTGTCTCTCCTGGCTGACACACAAAATGACGCACAGTTTCCAGCAGCAATCTCAATCCCTCTTTATTTCACTGAGTCAGGCTCTCTTGGTTTCTCTTCCTCTTCTTTCTCTTTTGCTTGCTCTCCCTCTCTTTCTCTCTTCTGCAAATGCTGCTTTCTCTTGCTACCTTTTTCTGCACAAATAAGGTTATGAACTTCCACGATTCTAGTCATGGAAAATGATGTACTGTTTCGAGGGTTATACACTCAGTAAGAAACAGTTCATGCAGATAGGAAAATTAGATCATTAATTATTCACCCATATGCTATTACAACACTGTTTGACTTTCGTTATGAGAAGAAATTCTTTTTGAGCCCCAAATCTGCATATTCTGGAGAAATGTCACACTGAACAGTAATTATAACTTTTATTTTTTAAATAATCACCTACTAAAACACAAGTATAAATCACGTTTTAAAACTGAATTTGGCGACACGGTGGCTCAATGGTTAGCACTGTCACCTTACTGTCCAGGCTGGGCGAGTTGGAGTTTCTGTGTGGACTTTGCATGTTCTCCAAGTGTTCGCGTGGGTTTACTCCGGGTGCTCCGGTTTCCCCCACAGTCCAAAGACATGCGGTATAAGTGACTTGAATAAACTAAATTGGCCGTAGTGTACGAGTGTGTATGTGTGTTTCCCAGTACTGGGTTGTACCTGGAAGGGCATCTGTTGTGTAAAACATTTGCCGAATAAGTTGGCGGTGGTGACGTCTGATGAAAAAAGGGACTAAGCCGAAGGAAAATTAATGAATAAATGAAAACTGAATATTTAATTGTTTTAATCTTTCACAATGTTACTGTTCTGCTGCATTTTAATTAAGAAAACACATCACTGCTGAGGACTTTATGTAGAATTAAAATTGCTAGCCTATGTTGCCATTACATGAGTAAACTGCACTTTAACATTTTAAAAATAGAAATATTTCAAGATTTTACTGCTTTTTCTTTCAAATAAAATCAAAGATTATTTTATGAGCCATTTTCCAATGGAAATCTTAATAGATTTAAATCAACATTAGGATGAACAAATGAAGACTAAACTCTCAGGTTTAAGTCTTAACCATCTCTCTTACCTGTTGGATGGTTCTGGAATCTTTCAGAGGATTGTCCCGTAGTTGAATTTTCCCAAACAGCTTCCATCCTGGAGCACTCTGGGAAGCCACTGCCCTTGATTCTTTGGGCTTCCAGGAAAACAAACTCCTTTGAAGAAAGACAGAAAAGAAATGAAAAAAGTGTGAATAACTAAATAAAGTGCACTACCTTACTCACTTGAAAAAGAAATTTAAATGGTTAATTTAGGGGTCAGGTCAGGCAAAACGAAAATTCAATCAAATATTTACATTCAGAAACATGACAAAATTATAAAAGTTTCTTTTTTTCTATTCCATGACACTCTAAAACGAAGTGATTATAAACAATTTTGAAAACCGGTAGCCATTGACATCCATAAGTTTAAAACAAACAAACAAACAAAAAAACAACGTCTATTTCCATTTGTTTTCAACAGAAAGAGAAAATCATACAGGTTTGGAAAAATTCTTATTTTTGGGTGAACTTTTATTTTAAGTTATGTCTTAACATGACAAAAATTCAACTCAGACTATGAGTATAGAAAATTAAGATCTTGGAACAGCTCAGCAATGCATAGCCGGTCTGAGGATTTAATGTGCCTAATGCAGGCAATTTCAATGTACTCATTGTGATCCTGCATCCTACAAATAAAGCCTTGAGTCACAGTCACAGGTGCCCTTTACAAAACATGCACACACACGCACACACACACACACACACACACACACATACACACACAGCTAATGAGCAGACCCTACTAAGAAGATGTCCTCATTAAACCTCTGAACATGCTTTCTGGCAGGGCGATCGATCCAACGCTGTCTTAATTACACAATAAAGCCATTGAAGCCGGTCAATAATGTGCTGAGAGAGACAGATTGGATGAGGGACACAACAGTGGACAATGAGAAAGTGTGACAAAGGTGAGAGATATGCTAACATAAAGTTGAAAAAGAGAAGTTTGCCTGTGTATAATAGGGAAGTGAAGGCATGGAGAGTGCAGAAACAAGGCAGAACGCTATGAAGCCCTAAAACTCATAAAGCTGACATTAAAATTCCAGTGTGTGTTTTTTTAAACTAAACCCATCAAGTTCTTTGTAAAGACCAAAGCTGCTGGGACTCCCTCTGAACTCTGGTATTGCTTTATGGATGCAATAAGGGGCTTTCAACCTAAACATAACAGAAATGGTGCCGATGCCAGTAAGAAATGAAGGGCAATGTCATGTGATTTCATGTGAGACTGAGATACTGTGATTTTACACTGGATTTGACTTTCATAAAGCAAAGCAGCTTCTCTTGATCAAGCATCTCAAAACAAAGGAGTGTGATCAAAGTAAACAGCACACCTCAGACCATCTGTAAAGCATTTCTATGAAGAAAAAAAGTCCACAGGTAAGTGGTAATCAAAGCTCCTGTCACTATTTACCTGATCATGAGTTCAACAGTGTGACTACAGCTCTAAAACACTAAAGAGCTTGCTTACACACAGATCTACACCTACACTTCACAAAAGCATAGTTGATACTTCAAAATAAAATGCAAATCTTCCATGACATGAAACAAAATGCATGCCATTTTGTACAAAATTGTAAAATAATAATAATAATAAATAATAATAATAAATACTACTACTACTAATAATAATAATAATAATAATAAAATGCTGTAAAAAATGATTAAAGATTTTGAAACTAAGATTGTCAGTGCCAAATCCGTATTAGAATGCTTGAGTAAATTTGAGCGTAACAATATGAAATGCACATTTTAATAGTTATGCAGGCAAAAAAATAAAACAAATTATCTTTGATATACTTTGGTACTGTCTTCTAAAATTTGCACTAGATGACTGTAAAAGCATATAGCTTAGTCAATAAGTAGATTACCATTCAAAAGTGTGTGTGGTCTGTATAGATTTCCTTTTACAATTAATAATACAATAAATTGATCAAAAGTGACTGAATAAATTGTTTGTTAAAAGCATTTCAAATCTATTCATCAAACATCCCTGTATTGGGGGTTTCACAAAAACAGTTAACATAAAAATACTGTATTTTTACAGTGCTTTGCAACCTTTGCCAGCTTATCAACACCAAACTTTAGAATGATAGAGTATATTTAATCCCATCAATTAAGAAAGAAAAAAAACAATTAGATCATCCAAGAACTGACATAATCCTGATCATATCACTTGCCCTGTCCTTAAAAAGAAATACAATCAAATGAAAAAGTAACTGATTGTAGTTATATGAACCTGGCCACTGTAAAATAAATTTAAATAAATATGTAGATAACAGCCATCTACCTGGTGAGGAAATCAGCAATGCCATGTTTCTTGGTGCCAAGGGTCTGGTCAGTTGAGGCATTGGGGTCAGCGTCCACTCTGTCTGGAGCACTTTGCCGCCGGCCGCCCTCAAATGTATTCCCAGAGCTAAGACATTCATCCACAGTACCCTCTGCCCCAAAATACCCATCATCCCCAGGACTCAGAGGAGTGGCATCACAGCTGAGCGAGATTGGGTGCCCGGGGTTTGTCCGGAGGTTCTGGGGCCTGACTGGGGGTCCCGTGTCGCTGAAATCCTCTTCCGGACTAGGGTCTGTCTCAGTGTAATCGCTGGTGTTTTCTGCCAGGGGTGACAAGGACAGCTTGGTGCTAAGATCTGACAGGGTGTATGCTGGATCCGGGTCACAGGGCTGAGCTTCATCTGCGCTGGGATGACTGACCCTTTCATATGACCTCCCAGTGGAGAGGACACCATCGCTCTGATGAACAAAGACAGGGCGTTCTGGAGCAGGAAGGCCACCCAAGGCTCCAAAAGGGACTTGAGATAGGGTGTCATAGCTGTTCACAATCAACAGTCCTCCATTGCCCACTTTCACACCCCTGTCTAAAGGAGCAGACGCCTTCCTGTTGAATCCTTCTGCGTAATTTAAACATCTTAAATGAGTTTGATCATGATCCATGTGTTCATGGGTAACATCTCCATTAGGCATCTTCATATCGGGCGAGGTTTTACCCATGAATGACACTGCAGACCTCACTTGGAAATTTAAATACGCCTTGTCGGGTTTATCCTCGGTCTCGGAAGTCCCTGAAACCCGACCCGTGTTTGACGGCGTCCCCTCCTCTCCATCCGGACACACCATATCCAGCTGTTCGGGAAACCCGTTTAATACCCCGGCCTTGCACCCCGCCAGCCCCGAGGAGAGAGTCTGCTGTCCAGCACCGCCCGGATTTGCGTATGGCGAAATGTAAACAGAGCCATCCCGTGCTCCGTCTCTGTCTGAACCGCAAACGCGTGCTTTGTGTTCCTCCCGGTTGTCGTTGACATCGATAAACGGCGCGAGCTTGGGCTCACCCGCATCCTCCACCCTCTCCATCTCACTGGAGGTGTCGCTGGGTCGGAAAGGCGGATGAAGCCCTGCTGCAGCGGCGGCTCCCCGGTTCTGCTGGGCTTTCTGCAAAACAAACTCTCATCTTATGTAGCCCGCCGATTCCGCCGGTCCGGTACACTCATGACATCGCGCCTCCGAAGCCTTTAGCGTTAAGGATGAGAGATAAATCCACTGCTGGGTGTTGTTTATGCACATTTTGATCCACGTCCATCGCAGTCGCTGATAGAGGCCATTTTGAATGTGGTGTCGGCGTGTCTCTCTCCCAGAGCGAAAGGCTGGAAGTGGGATTTCCAGGAGTTAACGCGACATCCACCGGACAGCTGGA
>CAIGQQ010034676.1:127987-170407 GCA_903798035.1 Danio albolineatus
CTATCTATCTATCTATCTATCTATCTATCTATCTATCTATCTATCTTAGAATTCAAAATGACCAATAGAGGGAGGCAACACACAAGTCTTGTTTGGAGATTTGTTTGACGACTACTGTATCAATAAAATCATCTAAAAATCATAAATATCTGTACATTAATTGATTGATAATTGCCTCATGGTGTGTCTATGAATTTACTTATTTAAATACATAAAAATCCAGCGAACAGGTTTTTATAGAACAGGTTTGTTTTGTGTTCCTGGATTTCTCCTATATTCCTCAAGGTATGAAATATGACACTGTTGTCTTGTATGCATTGTTATTTAAATTCCATAAGAGACCTTCTTGTGTAAGCTTTCTTTTGTGCAAAAAAAGATGCATTTCACTTTGAACACATATTTAGTTTGTGTAGGCTTCAGGCTTTTGTGTCTGTATTCATAAATTTAAATATTCTGTTATTTACTTGAAGGTCAGATTGCATTCATTTAAACACATTAAATTACCCATAGCACTGATATTAATTCATCCAACATACAAGTGATAAAAAGCCCATCGCTTTTTTGGAAAAAAATATTATATTTGCTCTTAATTTCATTTTAAACAGATATTGTACTCACTAGATTCCAAACAAATAATTAAATTAATCACAATGTACTAATAAATAAGATTTTTGTGAAATACTTCAAGCAAACCTGGACTTTCTCAGTGCACTACTGGACAAAAATATGCCAGTATCCAGTAACTTGTTTGACAGTTATATAAAGAGGAGTTCCTCAGTGAACAGCAGGGAACAAAAGCAAACTAGAAGCCTGATACAGCTTGACATTTCGTCACCTTAGAATTATAAGGTTCTATCTGGCATTTTTGTCAAAATTGAGTTATTGACATATTCTTATTAATTGTCAACTTATTTACATTATGGCATGTTTTTTATAAGTTGTTTACATTTTATAGTTGTTTACAAGACTTTTTATTTAATAAAAAAATGTTCACACGTACTGTTTGCTATGGAAAGCAAAAACTTCGAAGCTCTATGTCTCAAAATCATTCAGAACGCAGATAGAGCCTTATAATTCCAGGGTGACGATATATAGCAGCGATGCACAAATTGTATCTTTTATATTTGCCTAATTACGGAAAAACAATTCGACCTATAGATTACTACAAATCACTTGACTCTGTCCAGTAATTGCATTAATAACATTCCATAGGATGTTATGATTTATCTTATTTTCATTTATCTTATTTTTTAAAGTTTTTTTGTAGTCGAGTAAACAAAATTAACTTAAATACATGCATATTTAGGCCTACATTGATAAACTGATGATTCATTGATTGTTTGATTGATTAATTCTGTCAAAGTAACCACAAAGTATTCCATGTGAGGATATATGTTTTTTCTCTTGGTAATTGCAGATCTTTTCAACCTCAACCTTGTTAGTATCAGGTGTATTCATTTTATTATTATTGTTGTTGCTGTCAATTTGCTCTGTCACTTGTCAATTGTTATCATTTGTCTAAATGTGTGTTATTACTCTTTATTTATCGTTTGCAGGGTGGTATTTTCTGTCCGTATTTCAGGTTAATTTGCAACTAGTCATTCGGAGGGAAGGAATGTCGGCGTTGATCACACAGAGTCAGCGGTGTGGACATAAACCAATCACAAAGCAAGAACTTCCCGAGCGAGACGCACCAGCGCGTAAATGTGGGTCATTCCACGCGCACAGCACCGAGAACGGACGCAGTTATCCCAACTTGCCAACATGGGACAGAGCTGGATATCAGACAGGTCTCTCCTAAAGACTAACTTAAACAATGTAGCTGACTGGCTTTGGTAATATGCTGTATTAATGGATACGATCTTAGAAATGGAGAACGGTACAAATCACACGCAGGACCGCGCGCACGGAGCGCAGGAGCAAGAGGATGGAGACGGACAGAACAGCGTGCGCGCTCTGCTGGGTTTTGTGCTCTTCCTCCTGATCGTCTCCACGCTTTTAGGGAACACACTCGTGTGCGCTGCCGTGGTCAAATTTAGACACCTGCGCTCCAAAGTAACCAACTTTTTCGTCATTTCTCTGGCCGTTTCAGATCTCTTCGTGGCCGTCCTGGTGATGCCGTGGGAGGCGATATCTGCGGTGGCTGGCACGTGGCTTTTCGGCCGGTTTTGCGGCATCTGGATTGCATTTGACATTATGTGCTCCACCGCGTCCATCCTCAACCTGTGCATCATCAGCGTGGACCGCTACTGGGCCATCGCGAGCCCGTTTCGATACGAGCGCAAAATGACCCACAGGGTGGCTTTCATGATGATTGGAGTGGCGTGGACCCTGTCCATCCTAATCTCCTTCATCCCGGTTCAGCTCAACTGGCACATGGCTGATGACGACGAGGATGGCGCAGGGGGGAACGGCACAGACTACAGCGACAACTGCAAAGCCAACCTGAACAGGACCTATGCCATCTCGTCTTCGCTTATAAGTTTCTACATCCCCGTAATCATCATGATCGCCACGTATACGAGGATATTCCGTATCGCGCAAACGCAGATCCGCAGGATTTCCTCTTTGGAGAGAGCGGTGGAACACGCGCAAAACCACCACCAGTCCAACGACTGTTCCAACGAGAACTCGCTGAAAACAACCTTCAAGAAAGAGACCAAAGTTTTGAAAACACTGTCTATCATAATGGGGGTCTTTGTGTTTTGTTGGTTGCCGTTTTTCGTGCTCAACTGCATGGTGCCCTTCTGCCAGTGCGTCAGTGACACGACCTTCACCATCTTCGTGTGGTTCGGATGGGCCAATTCCTCCCTAAACCCCGTCATCTACGCGTTTAACGCGGACTTCAGGAAAGCATTCTCCTCGATTTTGGGCTGCAATAAAATTTTCCCTAGCACCGCCGTGGAGACGGTGAACTTCAGTAACGAGCTGGTGTCCTATCACCACGACACGACCCTTCAGAAAGAAGCGCAACCGCTGGCTGTGCAGATGCCGAACACCCGAGAGGAGCAGAGTCTCCCGTTCGACAAGGACTCGGTCACCTCGAACGTTTCTCGAAATCACAAAAACATGTTGTTACCGAACATCGGGCAGTTTGAGTGCGACGGGGAGATTTCACTGGACACGATCACACCATTCACCTCGACGGGGCTCATGGAGTGTGAGGGAATCCCAGGCCAAATCATAACTGAATGACTCAGGGGGGTTAAGAGGTCATTTACCTTTCCAAAGCAAACCAAAACAAATGTTTGGGAGTTTTACAAAGTACTGAACAGACTCAGTTCTAGAAAGAAAGCTTTTAAATCAACTTTTCAGCGACCAAAAAGTATCGGTTATTTAGTGAAGTACCAAAACAGTCAGTTTGCTAAAGTGATAACCATAGAAACAGTAGCTTATATACGCCGCTCGATCGCTTACAGTATTGAATGTTGCATATTAGCAAAACATAAATACTGTTACTGTTTACTACGTCACAACACATTTACTTCGAGATTTGGATATTTCAGGAGGCAAACCTCAATAACCGTTTGTATAAACGATTCCTCCAAAAGACTTTTAAAATGAATTTATTCATTTGTTTATTGATGCAGGTGGAATGATTATATAGGTGGACTATGAATGCATAAACTGCATCACATGTCCCTTATTGATCTCAGTGGTTCACCTGCATCCTATTTTATCTTTCTTTTAATTTAATAATGTGATTAAGCACAAGTGTTTCAGTCAATTAAGTTCATGCTATTTTTTCATTGTACATACATTTGAAATGATGTTGTTTTTTTAAAGAGTAGAAAAACCGATTGGCAACTTACAACAATTGCAGATACTTCTAAGTAGCTTTACAAGAAAACGTCGCAGGAAAATCATTATCTTCGCACCTTTCTGTTAACTGCTACATTTCAGATCTGTTGGCAAACGTCATCACGTGCCATGCTTTCTGTAGCATCCTATTCAATTTGTCTTTACATTCACTTCCAAGCATATATGCTCAATTCACATATCTAGAAATGTAATTTCAACCATAAAAAGCAGGAGAAGCATTTGTTCTGTCAAACATCGAAAAAACTCTTTCTGTGCTTAAAGGTTAATGACACACATATTTCCATTCATCCATCTAAGAATCCTGTAATAGGTTTCAGAGTTGGCACGCCCAGATTAAGGTTATTCATTTTGAACATAAAAGTCCATATAAAAGTCTTAACATCTATTTTTCCATGAATGTAATTTTAATCACCCAATCATCAGTTGTCTCCATGAAGTGCGTTCATATTCCGAGGTCAAGTAATCTGATATTTGTACTGTTTGAAGGTAATTGTTCACAGGACAAGCAGGTCATTGAGAGACAGAGTGATTTATGTCTCAACTCCTCCCTGTTTCTAACCTACTTCACAGCAGTGTGAATTATGCGATGAATAGACATTCTCCTGGTAAAATGCTGAATATCACAAACAGGAATGTGGGCATTAAGACCACGGCAGCTGAAACCTCATCCTCAGATCCTCTTGTGTAAAACTGACCTTGTTGTATAACATTGCATGGGTTATTAAGTTTTTGCAGAGTATGTTAAGCACAAGAAAGACGGAATATTATCGTGACACATATAGGCAGCTCAGAAGTTACATTCTAAAGCAAAAGAACAACATCAATGAATGATAAAACATCAATAATGATGGATATTTATTTAGAGCTTTACCTGTCTGTTATCAGCATATAATATGTTTTATTAATAGACATTTTCAAATTTGTAAGAAAAATTAAAAACCTCAAGAAAAGCTCATCTGCTTTGTTTTTTATATTCTTTGATTCCCGTATATAAAACCTGACTTTTGCCTTACAGATTAAAAGGGTTATTTTGAGCAATTTTCCAGCAATTTGTTTTGTTTCTGTGTCAGAGTGAGAGAGTGAACTTGCGCAGGGATGAAGCCATTTCAGCTGATTTGCTCTTCACAGTCATCCTGCTTTCAGTCAGAAATTCTTCAGTCTCGAAGCTCTTCAAAACAAATTGAAAACCGAGGGGGAAAAGATGTATTGATAAAAAGACGCTGCTCTGAGCATCACCTGGCTCGCGAAATGTTTCATCTTCTCAGAACAAAGGCTTTGAGTGACACTGCAACCTCAATCCAGCCTGACCCACCAAGACCTTTCAAAAACCCCAATGGCCAGAACATGCAGCTGTGTGTGTAGAAACATGTGTGCGCTGTAAATAAAAACAATCCAGCATACTGTATAGCTTCACACTAAATAATTGAGAACCTACATCCCAATGTAAAACCTACAATATACTCCCCTGGTAGTTCTTGGAATGAACTGCTGCATACCGAACGTTGCTGTTGCTGATTATTAAGAATGTTTCCCAGCATGTACTGTGGCGTGAATAAATTTAGCAGATACTGCTATAGGATTTTACATTTTTTGGCTGACTCTAAGCATGCTTTCACCCTCTTTCTCAAAATGATGGTGCAAAACATGTCATAATAGCTTTAGGTAAAATGTTGTAACATTTCCAGAATTAATTAATAACTTTCTATAACTAAAAACTTGATTTGATAAAATGCAATATGCACATTATGAATGCACGGCCATTTTTAAACTTTTTATAACAAAGTTTTAACATGATCTAAGCCAGAGATGCCCAATATATTGTAACCTTTGATTTGGCCTACCAATCCAGCTGAGATGAGAGTGAGAAGGATGGAGAGGGTTGAGGTGAATGTCTTCAAAAGAGATCATCATTTCTAATTTGACGAAACCTTTTTGTTTGTCTGTTTGTTTGTTTTATTGCTGAGCTACAAAAAAAGCAAACTGAAATGAATTTAATGTTGTAAATAAATCAGATTAAAAAAAAGTAAATAATGTCACTAAAAGGATAGAAGACCATGAAGAAGACATCTGTGAGCAAATCAAGGCAAAAACAAGTGTAACTCCATTCTGTTATCAATTATATTGTTTTTTGTTTTTAACTGTTGTAAGATCATTATAAAATGTATAAAAATGCTATTTTAGTTATTATAAAGCAATGTTTTCTAGGTTTTTTTTTAATATTATTAAATAAATTAGGAAATTACACTTGGCAACTATACTTACCTTCGGCCCACTAGTCTCAATCAAGTTTGGTTGTTGGCCCTTCATAAGAAAAGTTTGGGCAACCTTGATCTAAATAAACATAACTTAATGCATATTTGTGGTCATACATGAAATATTTAAGATTTTTGCACTCAAGAATGCATGGTGTAACTATAACAATGTCCATTTGATTGTATAAACTATATATGCATTTTTAAACTTCAGAATCCATTTAATGTTGTTTTAAATGGCTTAGAATCAGCATGCTTATCAAATCCATTTAGTTAAAAAGTAGGAAAATGCAATTACAGGGAAGCAAGCTTTTAAAAAAAGCAAGGGTGGCACGGTGGCTCAGTGGTTAGTACTGTCACCTCACAGCTAGAAGCAGGGCCGGATTAACCAATGGGCATTATGGGCACAGGCCCAGGGGCCCGTGCGCACTTGGGGCCCCTGCGAGGGGGGAAAAAATGCAGATTTTGAAGTGTATATTTTGGCTAAGTGCAAATAGCTAGTTGAGTGAGTCCCACCCATCAATCACTGTTTGATTGACAGAGACAACATAACTAAAGAGCGCGAACTTGAACAAGTATATTAAAAACCATTAATTTTCACTAGTTTTAGTATTTTTTTTTCCAAAAGTGTGCTTTAAAAATGAGTTAAATCTTTGTAGACTAGAAATATATGTACTGTATATAATTTATTTTAAAAATGCGGGCAATACATTATAGATTATATATTAATTTATAGATATTATATTAATCTTATTTTTTAATTCAACGCTTGCCTTACAAGGTGGCCTTACAAGACATTGTGCCCAGGGGCCTCTGAATTCTTAATCCGGGCCTGGCTAGAAGGTCACTGGTTCAAGCCCCGACTAGGTCAGTTGGCATTTCTGTGTGGAGTTTGCATGTTCACCCCATGTTTACGTGGGATTCTATGTGCTCTGGTTTGCCCCACAGTCCAAAGACATGCGGTACAGGTGAATTTAATAAGCTAAATTGGCCGTAGTGAATGTGTGTGGATGCGAGAGTGTTTGGGTGTTTCCCAGTACTGGGTTGCAGCTGGAAGGGCATCCGCTGCGTAAAACATATGCTGGATAAGTTGGCGGTTCATTCCGCTGTGGTGACCCCTGATAAATAAAGGGAAAACGAATGAATGAATGAAAACAAAGCAGATTGAAAAATTAAGTGATTCGTTGATGATGATTATATAAACCTGGCTATTATGAATGACAAATATGCGTCACATTAAAATATTAGTTTGTGTCTGTTAAAATGTATCCAGCTAGATTAATACAAATATACAATGTGCAATAATAACATAATACAGGCCAGAAGCCAGAGGTGGTTCGGGTGGTTTGAAAGACCTACCCTTCACTGACAAAGGTCCAGAATTTGTCCCAAACATGAACTTATTTGTCCTATTTTGACTGCTACGCCATCATAATAAGTGACTATCAAAAAGCCACCCATCAAAAAGGTTTTAAGATCGAGCGGAATTCTCTATTGGCTGTTGTGACTTCAGCTAATCAGTTTTGGCCAATGCAAACAGTTATTTTTCATGAGTCCAATATCATGCTGTTAAAAAACATACAAAGTGACAGAAGTGAAGTCATCTTTCGCTACTGTATTGATTTTAAATAGAGAAAACATTTTACAGGTAAATTTTATTCTAAATCTTGGATCTTATTCTTGAAACAAACAAAAAAAGAGCAGTAAAAAGGTGTGAAGCACCAATAGTGGCCCATATTAAAATTAGTTGAAAACTGTTTTGGCTATTGCTGAATTATCCATGTTGTTATCCATGAAAGAGAGGCAAGAAACATTGTAAAGCTCTACATTATTATTATTATTATTATTATTATTATTATTATTCAAATGGTCACATTCTGACTGAGAAAAATTGAATGTGCTGGCAAGTTTGTTATTTTATAAAATTCCTTATAAATGACAATAGGCTTGTTTTTAATTTTAAATGGATTTATGTATTTTTTTCTATTGATATATGATGTAATAAAAAAAATGTATTTTAAAAATAAGTATTTTTTATATTTAGTAAATATTTTTGGTACATCAAAAAATGTGGTTATGATGACCAAACGACAAGCTAATTCAGCTAAAAATAGTGCCTAAAATGTATTTAAATGAGAAAATTAGACATATAATTGCAAAAAGGTCCACTTTTTGAGAAAAAAGGACCACCCCTTTCACCAGGCTGGCTACGGGTCTGCAATATACTATACAATTCAAAATTAAATTGTCCCTAGTGTATCTATGTAAATGAGTGTGTATGGATGTTTCCCAGTACTGGGTTGCAGCTAAAAGGGTATCCGCCATGTAAAACATATGATGGATAAGTTGGTTGTTCATTCCGCGATGGCAACCCCTGATTAATAAAGGGACTAAGCCAAAGGAAAATGAATGAATGAATATACAATTCAAATGAATTAATGTTCAATTTAAGCACAAAACATTTTTAAATGTGATTATTATTAGGTGTTAAATGTAATTATTGTTAGCTTATCATGCTAAATTAATTTTTTTAGCACTTTGGGACTGGGACACATCTGACTTTGACAGCAACAAACCAAACACCCATTTTAGAAAAAGATGTTGTGAAGTGATGAAGTATGATATTTGAATTCTGATCTATCATTAGTACAACAATATCCTGCGTTTTCAATACTGTTGATTCTAATTAACTTCTGTGCGTGATCCAGCTCTCATCCACAGCCCTCTCAGACATGCAGGAACATCATATGATATGAAGAAGGAAAGAAAAGAGAGGAGACAGGTGAATAATGAGAAATTAAAATGCCACATGAATCATAGGCAAACTCATGAAGGTAGAGGTCGCAGGCCAGAGAAAGGAAATGGTGCCAGAGACAGGCACAGAATCCTAATATACTTTCATTAAATGTGATCTGCTTGTCACAAAACATGAAAACAACTGCCACGAAAATAAAGTTACAGTGGAAATGTGATTTCTTTCAGCAGCTGTGCTCCCTAAGCGCTCATTATAAATGAAGATGTAGCTTCAAATCAAGAAAAAAAATGTGTGGGAAAAAAAAAGATTGTGCTATAATGATTGATGACAGCCACCAAGGATTCAAGAGTCTATACATTTTAAACAGCCATTCTAAATTCTTGAGGAAAAAAAATGCCACGATATATCAATACTTGATCGATCTTACGGGTAATCTATAAAAATAAAAGTCCAACGACAATAAATTTAATTCTGAGCGAGTCACGTGTGTCCATAAAGGGGAAATCCAGGGTCACCAAACACAACCTGATACACATGACCTATTAAAATATAAATGATGTATTTATGGAGGCAGTGAAGTCATGTCTCTCTCACACAAACACACACAAACAATAAGTCATGGCTTACTCACTCAAACGGTTGTGAAATTGATTAAAACAGGGAAAAGGCTTCACATTTGTTATTAAAAACCAATGTGACTTTATGAATGAAAGATGAGTGTCGCAGATAGTCAAACCACCCACTGTTTTATGCTGCAAATAGAAGAGTTTGATTTGAAATTCAATATCATGCCCCATTTCAGTCAGTTTCTCTGCAAGAGGCCACTACACAGAGCATCTGCAGCCGATCATTAGGACCAGCAGAGAATTAACAGAGTTTCTTTCCTCAAGTGAGCCTGAAAACATTCAAATAAACCTTATTTATATTGTGATCATCAATCTAAACCATTTTCCTGCTCCAAATGTACTGGTGGTAAGGAATACATTAGGGTTGAACTGCCCTAATTTGAATGGCTGTGTTCTACAAGGACATGTTTTGGGATTCAATTTTAACCACTGACAAATAAGGACATAGCGTTTACATAAATTGTTAAAAAATAAACAATAACAGACTTGTACCTGTTCCGGGGAAATGACTGGAATATAAAGCTATATACCTAAAAATACCTCAACACCCAAACTAAAGAAGGCAGCTCATTATTGTGTTATTCATGAGTGTTATTCATAATGCCTCTAGTAATCTGTCAATTCAGACCTTTATTTTGATCATTACTACTTTCAAAATAAGGCTGGGGCAATCATGTAAATAAAGTCAATAATGTAAAAAGTCCATAAAGTCATCATGAAGTAAATTATCTGTAAATTTAATCATTTAATCATTTGTATATATTGACTATGGAAAAGCTTACATGGAAACCTACATGGAAAAGACTGTATATACTCTAAAATGTACTTGTTTTGATTATTTTTCTCACTTTATTAAGAAGCTCAGGTCAAATGTTTGGTTAAAATATAGAAATATTGAATTAATAATAATAAATGAGCAATATCACATGAGTAGCATTGCCATATGGGTGTATATCGGCACTAGTGGGAGGCGTGCGTTGGCATGAGGTCACAGGCCGAGTGCCTATAGTTTCCCAACAGTGACGATAACTGCCTTGTTGCATTTATACAACAGTTCGAGGGCATAATCATGTATATAAAAAAGAAAATCTAAACGTCCTTTTGTATGAAGAACTACTTTCTTCGGCCATTCCTTCACATCTGCAGCTGACTTCAGAACAGCAGAAAGCGTTTCTACTTCACAAACGTCACTTTAGAGCTAGTATTTGAATGATTATTTAGCGTAATGTCTAAAGTGATGACAAAATAGGTGATTTTGCTCACATTTTAAGATTATAAGGCTGAACAGCATGAAATGCCATCAGTCTACAAAGATTTCCCAGTATTTCTCTGCTGCAATCGTGAGATCATGATAAATCACCCCGAAAAGCCAAAGCAGCGCAATCACTTTTACACATGCAAGCATTTCTTCTTTCTTTCTATTTACTGAACTAGTCTGCAGTAATGAAAACAGCTTACTCAGGATTATATAAAGACTGGCCAACACAAAATACGTACAGTCCTGATATGTGACTCCCTTCTCACACTCAGTACACTACAACTACTATGGTATAAATACAGCACCACAACATACAAAAGAGAGAGATTGATTTAGAAAGTCACTTGCCAGTTTTATAATGATTTTATCAGCTGTAGTTTGAGTTTTTCTCCTCAAAGGGCTTATTATGTGGCCTCTTTCGCCATCTTGTGGCGGAACATCAATCATCTTTGCTCTGCTCAATGACAGGCTGATGCTGACACGCTGTATCTCTGAAATGATAAATATTTAAAATAGGCACTGTCCTTATAAATAAACCCCCATAGTTGCCCCTATAGTTGCAATCTAAACAACTACATTCTCGCCTAAAAAAGGCCTCAAAAGTACATTATGTTGTCCAACAGCTGCAATATTTGTCAAACTGTAATGAGTTTATTGATCTGCTGTCACTCTATGTGGGCGGTGTATTACACAAGGATGAGGGGCTGTAAGAGTTCTGATATTGCAGAATATTGCACGACTATCAGCCAATCAGATTCAAGAACCAGACTGAACTGTTGTATAAAACACTTTTCAAAATGAACGATTACACGCCCAACATAAAATATTGCTAAACTTTCTTGGCATGCTGTTATTCATGTTTCTGTCAGCATACCTCTGTCGTTGTGTAAAATTGTGGTCATCCAAATAATAAAACAATATTGCCATAAACTCAATTTTTGTTATAGCACGAAATAAATTATCGAGCATAATATCAAATCATAGATTTTTTTAGTTTTAGTTTTTGGTTTGTCCATGCATACAAAGCCATATTGCACAGCCCTATTTTAAAACCTAATAAATGCTGCTTTCATTTGTCAAAATTTGCAACCATTTCAACATTCTCCTTCAGCTTAGTGCCTTTATTTATCAGGGGTCGCCACAGCGGAATGAACCGGCAACTTATCCAGCAAATGTTTTATGCAAAGGCTGCCCTTCCAGTCACAACCCAGTACTGGGAAACACTCATACACACTTATATACACACATACACACACTCATGTACTACGACCAATTAAGTTTATTCAGTTCATGTCTTTGGACTGTGTGGGACACCGGAGCACCTGGAGGAAACCTATGCAAACACAGGAAAAACATGCTAACTCCACACAGAAAAGCCAACTGGGAATCAAACCAGTGACCTTCTTGCTGTGAGGCGACAGTGCTACAGACAGTGAGCCACCGTGCTGCCTATTTTTGCCTCTTGTGTCTTAAAATGATATACTTTAGTTTGAGTGGATACACTGAGGTTCACCAAGGTCTGTTCACTTTAAAATCCCTGGCCTAGCCATTGCTCTTCATATGTGTGAAGATATTGGCTGTAATGATCACCTCGCCTTTCTCTATGGTAAAGACACTTACTTGCTGTTCATTAAACTCAAAATGCATCGCAAACATTTCAAACCACATTTTCTCCAGAAAGCTTATATGTGATGTGTAAATGAATGTAAATATCATGCCTATTGTCAAGGCATTTTAAAAAAGCTGTCAACGATACATTTTCCTGGTTTGTGCCTCCATTTTAACTGTAGAGGATAGTAAAAAAACAATGCAAATGTAATTGTTGGAGGAGTGAAATGTGTAGAAGGGTCAAGTGCTTCAGGAAACATTATAGCACTGCTGTAGCATCACACAAAACTGTATTCATTCTCAAATCGTGCATTTAAAGCACTGAAGAAAAGAAAATCTCATTCACTGGAGGAAGAGATTTTTCTAAAAAGGGAAAGCATAAAAACAAATGTCTAGAAATAAAACTGCAATTGGACTCAGTACAGAAATGAACAGATGGCAAGAGTTGTTAACACTTTAATTACATACTTATGAAGAAATGTGTCTAAAATACTTTAAATCTAGCATTACCAGTAATATTATTTGTTCACTTGGTTCATTGTTGGCATTTCTGTGTGGAGTTTGCATGTTCTCCCCGTGGTTGCGTGGGTTTCTCCTTAAGTCCAAATACATGCGCTATAGGTGAATTGGATGAGCTAGTGTATGAGTGTGAATGAGTGTTTATGGATCTGAGTTTCCCAGAGATGGGTTGCAGCTGGAAGGGCATCCACTGCGTAAAACATATGCTGGATAAGTTGCCAGTTCATTCCGCTGTGACTACCCCAGATTAATAAAGGGACTAAGCCAAAAAGAAAATGAATGAATTATTCGTTCACTAGTAAAAGTGCTGTTTAATTCCGATTATTGTTCGGGTATTTACGGTCATATAATATATACTTTTTTTTTATTCGAACATCAGTTTAGATGCTTCAATGCACTTTTTATTTGACATGTTACAATGCAGGAGTAAAAGACAGTATTCGTACCATTTGATGAAAATATATGAAACATTCCCACTTTAAGCCAAATGTTAAACTCTCAGGTTTTCCCAGACTTTCACTGACTAAAGAGCTGAATTTCCATGACCTGACTTTTTTTTTTTTTTTTGATGATGATAACAATCGTGGAACCAACATCACTACTTGCAATACACTTTTTACACACACATACACTTATTTAACAACACACTTTACATGCCAATTTGCACATTACAAATACACTTTTTACACACGCATACACTTATTTAACAACACACCTTACATGCCAATTTGCATATAACAGCTGCACATATAATGTTGTATATAGTAATACACCTGTACATACACTTGTCCATTTGTATATTTGCATTTAACACTTACTTCTATTTTTTGAATATATTTATTATCTGTTTTTTGTCCTGTCTCTGTAATTCTGTTGCACTGTGGAAGCTCTGTCACGAAAACAAATTCCTCGTATGTGTGAACATACCTGGCAATAAAGCTCTTTCTGATTCTGAATGAACAAAAAAAAAAACAGGCCGCTGTTGTGCTTTGCATGTTATTAAAATGGTTTTAGCTTGAATATAATTTTGTAGAATAACAACAACAACTAATGTAATCTACCTCAGATTTAAAAAAAAAAAAGGAAAAAAAAGAACAAAACTAAAGTACTGCTTGTATGGCTGTGAAGGGCTCCATCTCCCTTATTTGATAGCTCGATTGTAGTTTCACAAACTTCACATAAATTTTTTCTGTTGTCTACTTTTACACCCAGTCTATGAAGTGGTGATTTTGGAGCCAAAGCTCCAAAATCGTTATAATCTATGAACTGTATTTGACACTTAAGTGATTACCAGTTGATGAGCATTAAAAGACTAAAACAGAGCTGAAAAAAGACTAACTGGCATGTGTCACGAGTCTGGTGTGTCTATGTGTTGTGTTCATGTTGTTGTGTCATGTGACGTCCTATGTGTTTGTTCCATGTGCTTCGGTTTACGTCATGTGATTCCTTTGTTCCGTTTTCCTGCTGTTAGTTAATGTTTAATAGTTCCACCTGTATTGCACCCCTATGGATTCATTTTAACAATCTCGTCTATTTATACCCATAAGTGTCAATAGTTCTTTGTCTGACATTATACCGTCATCTCTTTTCCTGTGTGAGTTTCTGTTTCTGGCGTGTGAGTGTTTTAGTGTAAATAAATACGTTTTTGACGATTCCTGTGATCCGTACTTTTGTGGGTGAGCAACTGCGATAGCATGAAACAACACAATATATGAATGGAATGAAGATGTAGATACACTCACCGGCCACTTTATTAGGTACACCTTACTAGTACCAGGTTGGACCCCCTTTTGCCTTCAGAACTGCCTAAATTGTTCATGGCATCTATTCAAAAAGGTACTGGAAATACTCCTCAAAGATTTTGGTCCATATTGACATGATAGCATCCTGCAGTTGCTGTACATTTGTCGGCTGCACATCTGTGATGCGAATCTCCCATTCCACCACATCCCAAATGTGCTCTATTGGATTGAGTTCTGGTGACTGTGGAGGCCATTTGCGTACAGTGAACTCATTGTCATGTTCAAGAAACTATTCTGAGATGATTCGCACTTTATGACGGTGCAATATCCTGCTTTAAGTAGCCATCAGAAGATGGGTACACTGTAGACATAAAGGGACGGACATGGTAAGCAACAATACTCAGGTAGGCTGTGGCGTTGACATGATGTTCAGTTGGTACTAATGGGCCCACAGTGTGTCCAAGAAAATGTCCTCTGCACCATTGCACCACCACCAGCCTGAATTGTTGATACAAGTCAGGATGTTGTTCATGTTGTTGACGCCAAATTCTGACTCTACCATCTGAAAGTCGCAGCAGAAATCGAGACTCATCAGATCAGGTTACGTTTTTCAAATCTTCTATTGTCCAATTTTGGTGAGCCTGTGCAAATTGCAGCCTCAGTTTCCTGTTCTTAGCTGACAGGAGTGGCACCTGGTGTGGCCTTCTGCTGCTGTAGCCCATCTGCCTCAAGGTTGGACTGTTGCCTTTCTATCAGCTTGAACCAGTCTGGCTATTCTTCTCTGACATCTGGCATCAACAAGGCACTTGCGCCCACAGAACAGCCACTCACTGGATATTTTCTTCTTGTTGGACTATTCTCTGTAAAGCCTAGAGATGGTTGTGTTTAAAAATCCCAGTAGATCAGCAGTTTTTGAAATACTCAGACCAGTCCGTCTGGCACCAGCAACCATCACCTTTCTTACCCATTCTGATGCTCGGTTTGAACTGCAGCTGATCGTCTTGACCATGTCTACATGCCTAAATGCAATGAGTTAATTAGAAATTTGCGTTAACGAGCAGTTGGACAGGTGTACCTAATAAAGTGGCCGGTGAGTGTATATGAATGGAGATATACATAACATTTAAAACATTTAACATTTAAATCATTTAAAACTACAACAAAAATATCTTTTATTGCTTACTATACTAAATAAATTATTTTAATGAATTTCAGAGTCTGGAATATATCTTTTAAATTTCCATGATATTGCAAAAAATTCCATGACAGGAACTCTGACATATGTATTATAGCTTATTTAAAATAATTTGAAGCTTTAAACTATTTTTTTTATAAGGACTTGCTTTGAGTCTTTGGGTATTTTATAGAAAAACATTTATCAATAACAACTCCTACACAACAAAATATGTCGTCTTCTTTGAGGCAGACAACTCAATTCCTACATATTATGTTTGAATGCAACTTCATTGACTAAAGAATTTCAATTAGTTGTGAAAACTTAGCATGTTTTAGTACATGTTTTTATTTAACTTTTGTTAGTTGAGTCTAAAAGTTCTCTCTCAGAGTTCAGGATGGTCAGTCGGGGTAGGTGCATTAGGTTTGTGTTATTGAGAGGTGTGGAACAGGCAGCAGAGGGTTGAAATAGCCGCAAGGCTTTGAGTCCTCTGGGTCTGCTCTCCTTGAGAGCCTCATCAAAAATGCAATCACCTAGCGGCCTCTGTCTTTCCATTGGAGTCTAAATCAGACATTTGGAAAAAAATGGTGGCATTTTATTTTTTCCTTCCTTCCGCCTCCATTTTTTTATACCTATTTTCCAAATTCTGTCCCCTCTTCAGTGCATTTTGTCCAATTCAAATGGCTTTATAATAATAATAATAATAATAATCATCATCATAATAATAATAATAATAATAATAATAATAATAATAATAATAATAATAATAATAATAATAATAATAATAATAATAATAATAATAACTGCCCTATAATTTCTCAATCTTTTAAATGTGTAAGTCATAATCCAGACACAAATTTGCTGCAAATCTCTTAAAATACAACTGTCAAATTAAAAACATTTACTAGACAGAAACTGAAAGTAACTGTTTATTACAGTGTCGATAACATATTTTAACTCATTGAGAATTTGTAACTAATTTCTATAGATTAACACATTAACCGTCATAAAAATGCATGGTGCATTTTAATATTTGATCCATGTCTTAATATTTGGAAGCTAATAACCAATTTATTAAACAACGTGCAATTTAATCAATTGTTGCTATCGAGTCGGAAGATGGTTAAGGGTTAGTGACAGTTGTTGTGGTTTAAGAGTGAGGTTTGATGGTAATCATTTACATATGTATTTATGTGCAGATATTAGTACATTTAAGCACAATCTAAAACATACATGTGTATAATAATTGCACTGCCTCAAATGATTTTATGAAATGTTTGTTGTTAAAGACGCTTAATTTAAGGTAGTCCACAGCGTTTTATTCATACATTGCACTACATTGAATTGTGAACAAAGAGGATAGAATACATTTATTTCTAAATAAATGTTTCTAAAGCACACATACGCCTGCCTGTAGATATCATTTTTTGCCTTTCTGTCTGCTCCAACAACATCTTGCACTGGCATGAATTGGAAAGGGGGAAAAACTAGAGAGATAATTTTTTTTAAGTTACCCTCAAAGCAGCTGGAGACCTTCTCACAGCAATTTTGTCTATATTTATTTTAACTATTTATTTATAAGGTAACATATAGAATGATACATGTACAATGAATCATAGAACAAGTCTGTTCTGGATTTATAAAGTTAATTAATGCACAAATGTGTCATCAAAAGGGCCACTTCAGTCATTATTTTACCCAGAAACCATTTTTGTGTGTGTGTGTGCATATGCTTTGAAGTCTTTTTCCTACTAACTGAAAAAGTCCTTTTTAAATTCTCACACCTGATCTGATTGGCAGGCATTGCCAGTTTTCCTCCTACTGTACATTTTCTAGATAACGCCTGTTATTTCTGAAACATTCTGGGGTGTTTGCATGGAAACATAGCCACCTGGCCAGTGCAGGTGTTATTATCTGAACACACACTGAGCAAAAAGAGATTGTGTTCCACATATCATTTGAACTTATTACACTGCTGGAAGTGTTACTGCCAAACCGGATCTGCAGCTTGTTTGATTATAAGGGCTTTTCCACATTTAACCAACCTGCTATGTGGTCAAATCATTCTGACAGTTCAAGGGCCAAATTCTCTTGAACGTGACTTCATGCTGCGAATAAACGAGCTGTCTCCAGTCTAATCAAAAACCTGCTTGAAATCTGAAATCTGTAGAGCGTTTTTCAAAACTGCTCAATGCTCTTTTTAAAGCTATCATGATAAAGTGCAAAGGAAGTAAAAGGAGCAGGCTAGTTAAAAATACAGAGAAATAGCAGTCTCAGTAGTGAAATATGGAACTAGGGTTTCATGAAGTAATGAACAGGTCTGTACTGTATAAAAAGGTCCTATTATGTCAGTGTGTCTAACCATGTGGTTAAATGAACAGATATGTAGTGCATCTGCACTCATTGGAGTCTGAGTTTGATTCCCCCTTTCAATCCTTCATCTGTTGCCCCTTTCTCCTCACTCCTCCCCAGTTTTCCTGTCATATCTCTACTGTCCTAAATGCAAAACCTGGATAAAGGAGAAATATAAAAGGTCTGATTATTAATTTTTTACAAGATGTAATATTAAGCCTCTGATGTTCCCAGAATATGTCTCAGTTTAAGGGTGCTTTCACACATGCTTCATTTAGTTTGGTGAAATTGCATTAGAGTTTCCTTTCTCATTTGGTTCAGTTCATTTTGGCAGGTGTGATTGCAGCAATCACACCCGAATGTCCACCACACTGTAAAAAATAAAAAGTTAAGTTAACTTAAAATTTCAAAGCAACCGGCTGCAAAGAAATTTTGAGTTTATTGAGCTTCAGTGGTTGAAGTTGAGCCAAACTAATTTTTTGTTGACCGAAAAGGCTGGTTTAAGTCAATTATACTTTTTTTTAATAATTATTTTTTCAGGGTTTTCACCTTTAATGGACATGACAGTATAGAGTATTGACAGGAAAGCATGGGGAGCAGAGAGAGGGGAAGGATCGGCATAGGACCACGAGGCAGGAATCGAACTCGGGTCGCCATGAACACTGGAGTGACGCACTAAACACTACACCACTGGCACAGACAAGTGAATTATACTTTACAGAATAATTTGGCACAACTTGAAACACTGAAGCTTAATAAACTCAAAATTTCTTTGCAGCCGGTTGCTTTAAAATTTTAAGTCAACTTTTTATTTTTTGAAGATATGGAGAAATCAAAATTTAAAGTCTCCTTAACTGAACTTTTTACTTTCATTGAACAAACAGTTCCAAACATGCAGTTGAATCATTTTTATGAGTAAATTCAACTCTGAGCTCAAAAATATGTCCGCCTAACTTACAATTTTAAACTGAGTTAACAATTTGTAAGTTGGATTTTTAAGAGCAGCACAAACAAGCGCATCAAGACCTGACGAGGTGGGCTTGGTGTGCTTTCAAATAAACACTGGAGTGATTTGTTTATGGTGAGAACATCCAAACTTAAAATCTCCCAACTGCAATAAATACTGCACATTTTTGGACGAAACCAGCTGTTAGGACGACATTTTAAAGGTTACTTTATTATTCATTCATTTTCTTTCCACTTAGTCGCTTTATTAATCGGGGGTCGCCAGAGTGAAATGAACCGCCAACTTATCCAGCATATGTTTTACGCAGCGGATGCCCTTCCAGCTGCAACCCATCACTGGGAAACATCCATACACACTCATTTACACACATACACTACGGACAATTTAGCTTACCCAATTCACCTATACCACATGTCTTTGGACTTGTGGGGGAAAGCGGAGCACCCGGAGCTGGAAGGGCATCCGCTATGTAAAACAAATGATGGATAAGTTGGCGGTTCATTCCGCTGTGGCGACCCCGGATTAATAAAGGGACTAAGCCGAAAAGAAAATGAATAAATGAATGAATGAATATTTTAAAGGTGCCATACAATTAAAATCTGAATAAACCTAGGCATAGCTGAATAATATGGACAATATAAACATGTATATGTATATATGTATATATATGTATGTATATACACTTATATATGTGTATATATATATTAGTGCACAGGCAATACACATGCACATAAAGCTGTCTGACAGATGATGAGTTTTAAACTGTGTTCTTTCAGGTCATATATTAAAGAGCCCATATGGTGGGTTGAGAACGGTTAAATTTCACTTTTTGAAGTCCCAAACAACAGGATGATATGTATGCAAGGTTAAAAAACACTTTCGATGTCTTATAATATCTATTTATTTTTACCTCATTTTCCCACCGACTCCCATATGAATCGTCTGAGCGAGTCTTTTTCCCCAAGCACCTCCTTTCCGTGACGCTACCACGTCACGTCACCACGTCACGTCCTTTACGTGACAGAAGCCCAATGCCAGAACATATTGAAAACAAATCACTGCTTTGTACAACAGCGTATTGCTATATTCTTCATCATAACAACAAACATTCAGTAATAATTAACACTTCATGGACTATTGTAAGCCAACAAATAGTTACATTCGGCAGTAAGCTAAATGGCTACCGCTACATGCTGCACGGAGCAAACACTATACAGACAACTACATCCATATTTACCTTGTTACAGTCAACACGACTGGAAGAACACGCAGGTCCAAATAAACTGGGTATTGATCCATCCTTTAACAACAACCGTGCAACAAGTCCCGCGTCGTAAGCGTGTAGATTTGTGTAGCTCTCTTCAGAGAGATGACGTGAACACAGCACCATGTCGGGGATATAATTCTCAGGTATTTTACCAAAAATAAACCTCAACCACTCCAGGTAGGGAAAAGAGATTTCCAGGTAGGGAAAATAACACAGCTTTTCCCTCGCACTTCAGAGCACAGCGTCTGCGGGTCATGATTTAACCGGAATGCCGATGAGTTTAGAAAAGTTAGCAGCAGTCGTGTTTTCCGGATCAATAACTCATGACCGAAACATTGTTCCTACACAAATAGCACCTCTTTTCAACCGTCGCAATGTATACAATCACCTACAACCTGACGTCAAGCCGAAACGGCTAAAGACTCGTTCTAATAACGATTCATTTAAACAACAATGAGTCGACTCTTTTATATATGAATCAATCGTTTTAAACACTTTGCACTTTCAGATTTAAGCCTTAGCTGGACATTTCACTTTACTTAGAGCTGTGTAACACACTGCATGGAAGGTCATTTTCAAAAATCCATAATATGGGCTCTTTAAACGCACATCTGTAAAGATCTTTTTCTCACTCAAACAGCAGCAGTACACATGAAAGGAAGCTGAACGTGTAAAAAGTGTAATTACTGAGGGATTCATGAATAAAAGAACAGTGTTACTCTTAACGCTTAGATGTTCTCTATTATTTTATATATACACATACAGTGTACCCAGCACTGCAGCTTTGTTTACAGAAGCACGCAGAGGGAGTTGAAAGAGCCATCTGAAAAATATTTCCCAAGGGATTAATATTGTATTCACTCAAAGTTATTAATAAGTAAATTGCTTTTAACATTCTACTGCGCTGCCATTAGAAATGGCATGCATTAAGAAACCCTATATATGTGTTCCTGAGGGTGTCTGCAAAACAGGTTTTGCGCTGAAAAATGAGCTTCTTGTTCTGAAACTAAACTTGATATTGCAGTGTGTCATGCTGAGACTTTTACACATTATACTTGAGACACACAAGATGCAGAGGTGTGTCACTTTGTTTTAATACTAGGTCATTTCAAAAACCATAATTACGCTCTTTCTATAGAGACAAATCTTTGTGTGTTGTCTGAGAGTACTCGTAACTCAATCACTCCGTCACAACAGACTTTATCAACAAGTTAATCTGCCCTCTACAACCAAAAAGATCGATACAGTAAAGTAACAAACCCACTGCAAGCCAGATTGTTTTAGATGATGAGTTTTAGCATGGTGAGAATTAAATACACATAAGCATTGTTGTATGTAATCAAACAACCATTTTACGTGAGTATTTATGCTCTACAGTATAGGCGACACCATGCACCTACAGCTTTATTCGCTAATTAGCTGTGTAACCATGAGAACGACTGCGATGCTCCCAGAGGACTGTTGTTGGCGTAATAAATCGAGTCGTGTTTGTTTTTTTGTGTATGGGGGTGTGTAATTATCACCATTCAACTTTTCTTAGCAGCACTCTTGTCTCGCTCTCTTTGGTCTTTAATTAGTCATCAGTTTGGCAGTCAAGTTTCTTCAGGTGCGTCGTGTAGAAATCTGCAGAAAAACATTCTTAACCTCATCAGACTTTTAGGTTAATGCGGTTTTAATTAACAGCACAGAGTAGAAAGACTGAAACCACTCAAGAAGGCAGAACCCCTTTGTTTGCATTTAAAAACTTTTGGAAAACTGCACACATTTAGTTTGACTTCTGCCAATTTTCAGACCTTCGGCTTTGGCTAATTTGTGTATTAATCTAGTTTTTACTTGAAACTTGGCATTGTATAGTGCAAATATTGTTGCCTCTAGGCAAAAAAAATATTCTGGTGTTCTTCATTTGTAAGTCACTTTAAAATTTGCATTGGCTTGAATATTTTAAATTAGTACATTTTGATTTGACAGATAAGCGTGAATATTAATAAGTTGTTGAGATGCTTTGAAAGTCTTATAAGGACTTTTTTTCAAAATGAAGATGTAATCTTGCCTTTTCTGAATAACAGATTTACTATTTGCATTTATCATGAATGAAAGAATGTTTTATAGAGCACTTTTACTGTGTATTGCCATACATACACTTCACAATAATATGAGGGAGCCTCTCCTCACTACCAACAGTGTGCAGCATCTACCTGAATAACGAGACAGCAGCCACAGGACAACAGCACCAGTGTGTCCTAAACACCAGCTGCAGGTGGAGGTCGATACCCATGCTGGGAAAGGCCACGTGGATGAAATCACAACCCTACTTTTATACGAGAAGTGCTACGAGAAGTGATTAACAGTTTCTGTATTTTGTGATACACAAGTGTTTTCTGTTCATTTAAAGTTGGGAATTGCATTATGGGACCTTGATCTCTGCTCTGTCCACTTTTGATGTTGAACAACTTTAACAAAGTGACTTTTATTGACATTTTACTAGTTTGAAATGATATTGGTGGAAGAAAGATAAAGGTCCCATAATACAATTCAAAAGCATGAATAAACAAGGGGAAAATGAAATAAAAACATGAATCACAAAATATGGAAAAGCGCAATTTATGGATTTTTTTACTACGTAGACCGCAGGGTGACGCCTCAATAACACTACTTCCAACGGCAACTTAAGACCTGCTCATACTGCAGTTTCAGCCACGATTTGGTCATCTGAGACACATTTGTGAAATCCGAAAAGATTCCCGTAATCCAACTCTAAAATCTGTGATCTTTGATTATTAGTTTGACATGTTCACCGACAGCCGCTTAATGGACATTGCGATCAAATCTTCTGTCCAATGACATTCTGGCAGGAGATTTCAGACACTTTCCTGCAGTGTGACTTTAGCTGTGACAAGTGTCAAACTAAGAACCAATAGGAGCACCAAATCTGATGATGCAATCAGAGCGCCAACTTCAAAGCAGCACGAGGAAATTTCAAAACAGCCTTTTTCTTGTTATATTGAGGCACTCCAACATGTAGGGATGACATCAAACTCTGATTGAGTTTTCTTGCATGTCCGTTTTAAGCGTGTCTTCATTGTCATGTCTTCATTCACAGTCTGACATTTTACAATCATCCGTTTAGGATTGTTAAAAATCGCACAGTGTGAGCCAGGCTTTAGTTTTCCCAGGTGGTCTGCCATTCAGGTATTGACCAGGCTCAACCCTGCTTAGCTTCATTAGGCAATATAATAGTATTTTGTGGCACTGGAAGAGGCCGGGAACATTGCAGTAATTTGTACTTGTAACTTCTGAACAAGAATGGATATCTCCACAGCTAGATTTTATCAACTCCACGAAACTCAGGTCTTAAAAGCTGATTAAGCACTTTGCTTGACTTCCCCTTGTTGTCTTCAGTGGATTTGACGTTAAGTGTTATATATGAGATGCAGCTTTTGCGGTGTGTTTTTTCAGTTTTCTGTTTTTTAAAGCTGTGTTATGACAGCTGGAACTGCTTTAAAATCCTGTTTGGTGGCTATATTGCATACGATGCAATACCTTGTACTCTGGTTTCAAAAGACGAGGTATTATTTGCATTTATTGAAAAACAGTTTGAACGGACAGCCACAGAGCAAAGATCACACCCAGGATCTCTAGATACTTACTGCACAAGACTATCCTTATAGATGTCAGAACTAACAATCCATTCATGCGCAACATTCACTGAAAACACAACAAGACTGAAAACACTGAGCAAGATTAGTGCCAGTCACAAAAAACAATCACATCTGCTGTTCTGCAACCCAGCAAAAAAACAGGTGGCCAAGCTTGTTAAGGCAAATATGCAATCAGCCATTTACATGGCAGCAACTCAGTGCAGTTATAATAACAATATCTATTAAACAGGTAAGTCAATGAGAACCAGTTCTCATTTACAATGATGACCTGGTCAAGAGGTAGCATAAAAGCAGGAACGAAACTGTGAGGACACACTGTAAAAATAAATAAATAAATAAATAAATACTGTAAAATTTATGGTAAATAAGAGCACAATGTTTACAGCAATGTTTAACATCTACACAACAAAACTTTGTAACACTGACAAAAGCACAACCTTTTTTAACCACTATGCTGCCATCTTGGGGTGGAAGATGGTATCTAAAAACGAGCTGCAAATTGCTAATGTTTCTAAATGTTGAGGAACTAATTGCCTGTTAAGTGGAGCACAACAAATCTCTTGTGAGCTGATGAGCATCATTGAATGCACAACACATCTAACCTTAAAGCAGATGAGTTACAACAGCAGCAGTAAAAAAAGAAAACACAAATTTTGCATAGGCTCATTAAAATTGAATAGTACAAGACTGGAAAAGGTTGATTAGTCTTGATACCTGCTGACACATTCAGATGGTATGATTTGGTGTAAACAATATAAAAGCATAGTTTATTTCTGCCTTGTAACAAAAGTTCAGGCAGCTGCTGGTGGTAAAATGATTTGTAGTATTTTTTCTAGGCAGACTTTGGGATTCTTTTGGACCAATTTAGCATTGTTTAATTGCTGCAGTCTACCTGGGTACTGATGCTGTTCATGTCCATTGCTTTTTGACACAACACAACTTTCCCCATCATTCAATACTTCGTGCATCACAGCACACACACTACACACACCACACAAAGCTCGAATCATATCATACTAACTACATGAAGATGGCAATGAATGCATTCAAAGCACTATCGAGGTCATACTGAGAGAAAGAGGTCGAGTCAAGTCACACTTATTTCTATAGCACTTTACACAATGCAGATTGTGTCAAAGCAGCTTTACAGAGACGAACGAGCACTCTTAGGTGGCGCAGTGGTACAACAGATAGCGCTTTCGCCTCACAGCATGAAGGCCGCTGGTTCGAGCCTCAGCTGGGTCAGATGGCATTTCTGTGTAGAGTTTGCATGTTCTCCCTGTGTTCGTGTGGGTTTCCTCTGGGTGCTCTGGTTTCCCCCACAGTCCAAAGACATGCGCCATAGGTGAATTGGGTAAACTAAATTGTCTTTAGTGTATAAGTGTGAATAAGTGTGTATGGGTGTTTCCCATGGGTTGCAGCTGAAAGGGCATCCACGGCATAAAACATATGCTGGTTAAGTTGGCGGTTCATTTCGCTGTGGCGACCCTGATTAATAAAGGGACTAAGCCAAAAGAAAATGAATGAATGAATGAATGAATGAAGGACAAGCACTATTAAAGAATCAGATAGGTTCCATCGTTGTGAAACTAGTTAAATACATCAGGCACATTCAGATAAGCAGAATGCCTGACCAACCTTGGTTTGAAAAGAAATTCAAACCTGACCAAACCTACCACATGTGCCTACCTATGTGGCTGGTGTGTGTGGTAAAACCCTTTCTGTTCATTTGCAAAGGATGAGTCTTACCTACTGTAGGTTATAGCAGCTGCTGCGTGATCTGTGAAGGTCAGTGTTTTGTAGGTTTATTCTAACTTTTCACACTCCAGGACAATGGCCAGCTGACCTTCACTCCGAGAGACTGTGGGGGAGGCTTTGTCTTGTCAAGCTTCAAGACAATCAGGCGGTAAACCAATCAAGACAGTATTTTGGAGTATTGGCCTGACATCTGTAGTGAAAAATGAACAACAGGTCTTAAAGGGACGGTTCACCAAAACAAAATTAAATCAGTCATAGTTATTCACTCTAAACCCTGTTTAAGTTTCTTTCAGTCAATGATTTTTCCTGCTAAAGGATTTTTAAGGGTTAATGACTAAGTACACAATACTGTAAGTACAAAAGACAATCCAATACTGCTCAAGTGTTTTTATTTTGGAGGGATGTTTTCTATTGCAAAAACATTTTTTGCCTTTATAGTTCTACTTCTGTTGTAACTCAAAATAATATAGGAGTAATGTAGCATTACAATTCTGAAACAGTAATATTGTGAAGGGATTACTGTAAAATAACAGTAACAAATAATCTGTAATGCATTATAGTTTGGAAGTAACTTGCACAACACTGCTTAACAGTGAATAAGCTTAAACATAATATAAACATAACAAGGTGAAACAACATTGTTCGCAAATGAACGCTGATATAATTATCATTATCTTTATAATTGCTGTATCTGATGCTGGGTATACACAAGCCTTTAGAATAAAAGTATATAAATAGATATTAGGGTGCCACGGTGGCGTAGTGAGTAGCACGTTCGTCTCACAGCAAGAAGGTCGCACGTTCGCCTCACAGCAAGAACGTCGCTGGTTCGAGCCTCAGCTGGGTCAGTTGGCATTTCTGTGTGGAGTTTGAGTTTGCATGTTCTCCCCGTGGTTGCGTGGGTTTCCTCTGGGTGCTCCGGTTTCCCCCACAAGTCCAAAGACATGCGGTACAGGTGAATTGGGTAAGCTAAATTGTCTGTAGAGTATGTGTGTGAATGAGAATGTATGGATGTTTCCCAGAGATGGGTTGCGGCTGGAAGGGCATCCGCTGCGTAAAACAAAATGCTGGATAAGCTGGCGGATCATTCCGCTGTGGCGACCCCAGATTAATAAAGGGACTAAGCCGACAAGAAAATGAATGAATGAAGATAGTTATTAAATAAAATAAAAATATAATAAAATAAAATAATTATGTAGAAAAAACAATAAAATAGAATGATAAAATAGTATATAGAAAGATTCTACTAATATGCAAAGTGAAACAAACTAAAACATATTTTTCATAATTGTACATAAGTATATTAGATTTATATATTCACAATATGATGCGTTTTTTTTTTTTAAACAATCTACTTTATCCTCTAGAAGCTGTGGTGTCAGAAGCGAGAGACTGGAAGTAAATCAATTCTTTTAATAGAGCCAGTCAATAACTACTCCCAGTATCGAGTTGACATTTGAGGGCCTAATGACAGATGAGTTTTATCAACTGCTGGACCAGGCAGCGCATTTCGGCAGCACATTTAAATACATTTACCCTAAGGCCTTTATTCATTTAAAATCTATAGCAAACACGTGCTCATATGTGCACTTTGTGAACGATGTACAATGATCCCTGTATTTGATATTCAAGAGTTTCAATGTATTTCGGACTGACACATTAGATTGATTTTATCACAATAAGCTTTTTTTACAACATTACCAAGAAAGAAACTCAAACCTTGATTTATTTTGTAATAATTACTCATTTATTTGTGACTCAATCATCACAGCTAATGCCATTCCAGCTGAAACCCAGTGCTGGTAAACACCCATACACTCTCACATTCGCACTCATACACTACAGCCAATTTAGTTTATTCAATTCACCTATACTGCATGTATTTGGACTGTGGGGGGAAACGGAGCACCCGGAGGAAACCCACGCCAACACTGGGAGTAAATGCAAACTCTACAAATAAATGCCAACTGACCCAGCCAGGATAACTGTGAGCTTCTTGCTGTGAGGTGACAGTGCTAACCACTGAGCCATCATGGCACCCTTCACCATAAGTTTTATATTATAAATCTTAATCTATTGCTAAGGAATAACAGTCAGCCTAAAATGTACAAAACAATTAGCCAAGCAACAATATGAACACTGCAACATCAGTAATACCCACAATTTGGATTACAATGTATAACTGCAATGCAAGATTATGTTATTGTTTGAATTATCTAACATCGTTATTGCAAAAAACGATACAAGACAATGCAAATTAGGTAATGCCTAACAAGATCAAACAGCTAAAATCCAATAAATAAATAAATAAATAAAGTATTACTGTCCAACTAATATGTGGATTTGTGCATGTACTAGTGCACAGGCATGTTAATGTCATGTTAATGCAAATTTTAAAGTGTGTAACCAAACAAATCTTAAGAAAACACACTCTCAGCACATCAGCTCCTAGGTTCTTCTATGTCGTTCACTTGAGGCTGCCATTGTTGTTTTGCTGCTGCTGTTTTTTTCCTCTTCTTTTAATCTTTAAATCCCCTAGTGTGAGGCACGAGAAAGTCATATCCGCTGGTTTGGGGAAAGTAAAGTAAAATTCTTTTTTCTTCTTCTTCACAAGTGATAAAGGATCTTGTTTACCTCTGAGTCAGAAAGAGGACCAGAACAAATCAAAGAAGTTCAAGGAGATGAATGCACTCTAGTGAGAATGCAGGACATTCAGAATTCAATAAATCTCAGAATGTGCAGTCAAGAATGTGGAGCATTTTGCATTCATTCTGTCAGTGCGTCAGCTGATTGGAGAGAATACATTTCAATGATGCTTTGTTTTACATATTTTCTTTTGCGCCGTGGCTGAAAATGCAAAACACGCACACGAAAACAGCAGTAAAGAGTGAGATGGGAAAAAAAGTAGCCGCACAATTTATTGATTCTATCATTTTCCTTGTGCTCCATGAAAGCGAAGAGTTCTCCATGATAGAGAATGGAATTGGCAGGTGCTCAAGGTTAAGATGATGAGAGAACTTATCATTAATAAGCTACATTATTTGAAGAAATAGTATCCAATAATTAAAATTCTCTATTTTCTCACTCGCTTGACATTCCAAAGGGTATGATGTTTGTCTCGAACCGAGAAAACAGGCCGTAGTTATCAAGCTCTTTAAAGAGAAAAAAAAACATCATAAATGCTGAAGCTGTTTTCACAGCATTGCCTTTGAAGTCGTTTAATAGCTTTATGTGATAGACAGACCAAAGTTGTGAGATGAAAATCAATGACATATGTTTGGCGGCAACAGTGTCAAGCCTGTCATTTTTAATTCCTGTATCCTAATGCCAGCTTAAATAAAATGTTAAGAGCTTTGCTGGCAAAGAAGATAAGTAAAAAAGTAAATAATAGCACATTTCATCATCACACAAAGACATTAAATGGCATGTGTGTTGCATGGAATACTTTTATTGTGCTTTTTTGTCCATTTTGCAGACATCGTTACCTGAACTGCTACTGGGAAAGAAAAAGTAAAGATTTTTTCTAATTAATCTGTCTATAAGGTGGCACGGTGGCTCAGTTTAGCACTGTCGCCTCACAGCAAGAAGGTCACTGATTCGAGTCCCTCGGACCAATTGGCATTTCTGTGTGGAGTTTGCTTGTTCTCCCCGTGTTCATGTGGATTTCCTCCGGGTGCTCCGGTTTCCTCCGCAGACCAAACACATGCACTATAGTGAATTAAATAAAAAAACTTGGCCGTAGTGTATGAATGCATGTGAATGAGTGTGTATGAGTGTTTTCCAGTACTGGGTTGTGGCTGGAAGGGCATCCGCTGCATAAAACCTATGCCAGTTCAGTCTGCTGTGGCGACCTCTGAAACAGAGACTATGCTGAAGGAAAATGAATGAATAAATGAATAATCTGTCTATTTGGTGAAAATTATTGCCATCCTTGGTAAAGATGAGCAAATAAGCAAACCAATTGTTCATCCTTCTTTTATAAAAAAAAAATACAATAATACTTTTTAATTTAATCAACATTTTAATTCATTTTCATTGAAATGCAACAATTGTTTCTCATTATAAAACTTATATTTTTTCTTCAATACAGATTAACCAAAATTACTATCTATTAAACAGTCGACTCAGAGTGGTTCAAATGAATCGCTGAGGTAACGAATCTGTGACCGTCGAAATCTGTGACCCTACATAGATAGATAGTAAAGTATAATTTTATAATATAAATATTAAAAATATTAGAAAGATTGAATAAAAGAATAAAGACTGATCTTCATTTGATGTTGGCCAACATGTAAACAACAAGTGATCGATATAGTATTAATATTTATTAATATAATAATATTAATAAAATACATAAATGGCTATATTTGACGCACATGTAAACAACACGTGTGTTCTGGGCGAGCAAGTATGCATTTATGCAATGAATACGAATAAACAGCTATTCTAAACAAATGTTTTTTTTTATAGACTTTGCCGTCGTTGGTTTAAAAGTTTACGTAGATTACGCTGCCACGCCCTCTAGGGTCACAGATTTCGACGGTCGGAGAATATGGTGTAACATCAGCATGACACTGATAAGGAACTCAAGCCCCACCCATTTGTTGCGGCGGTCAAGTTTCAAAATAGTTCAGCTTTTGCCACTGCTGAATGTGTGGCATTTTTAAAAATAGAGCATATGCTGGTGTTAAATTGCATTGCTTTAACGCACTCCTGCATTGGAATCACACATACACTCTGCACTCTGACAGCTTCAACAATGTTAATAAGTCGTGGTGGGCATATCTTTCTGTCTCACGCTGAACGCAGTCAACCAATCGCAATAGACTGGATCATCGGACAAATCAGCGCAGACTAGCATCGCGCTAGGGAGAGATTTGGGAACAAATGTATCACTAAAAAAATCATATGGGAGTCGTTGGGATAATTAGGTAAAAATAAACGCTTATTATAAGACAATGAAAGTGTTTTTTGACCTTGCATGCATATCAGACTGTTGTTGGAGACCTTTAAAAAATGCATAATAAGGGCAAGTAAAAATCTCTATTCTCATTCAAATTTACATTTTTAGCATGACTAGGTGAGTATGAACATGAAACAGTCCAAACCCAACTTCAAGTTTTACAAGAGTGAAGGAAACAGAGGCCAAACTAAATTTCTATATCATACTAAGTAAATATGATTCTAAAAAATTGCTTTGAAAGCTCCCATTTCCACCATTAGAGCAATAATCAAGATGTTGCGATCAACTGTAGTTGTTCTGAGTCTGCCTGAAAGACTATTTTAGTCTATATATCACCTTGATGCACAGTTTAAGAGACCACAGACCCGATATTGCAGCCTTCTAGTAATCTTTCTTGAAATTTCCTTTCTAGAACTCTTATAATGGACCAAAAGAATGCTTCTGCCTTGGCCTTCTCAATCTTCTGACCTAAACCTTATTGAAAACTAGAGAGCGTAAACTGAATAGGAAGGTGGACAGTAAACAGAGTGTTTCAAGGATCTGAATAGTCTGGGTTGTCTCTTCAAGGTTTTCTCCACCATCAGCAAGTTTTATTAGAGAAAACTCTTAAAGCTGCAGATAAATGGAGGTTGCAAAAGGTACTGAATATATGGTTGCTAATAATTTCCCCTCAAAGCCTTGCTTCAAGGGACAAGCTTAAAAAAAACTGTTTTTTTTTTGTACCTGTAAAAGTTGTGTATGTCAGTAATGTTGTAAAACGCGCGTCTATGTTTATAATTAATATCTGAAATAAATTAAGAGAGTACTTTTTTTCAGAACTTACTGTATTACTTACTTTTTTTTATTCTATAGAAGTCTGAAAACATTTCTTTCCAATAAAATAATAGTGTGGTTTTGTCCAAAATTATTCATACCCCAGGCAAATGTTGACTTCAAGTTTTCGCTTCAATGTAAATAAAAACTGAGAAATATGTTTTCCACAACAATACCTCTTGTAGTCTTACATCTTTTGGGAGAAGCCTGTGTCATTTCCAGTCCAAGGAAAAAACTTGCTGCTTTAATAAAAGTAACTTTAAGTCAGAGTTTCCCAAGGGTGTGAATAATTTTGGGCTTGACTGTATATTTTAATGTAATCATAAATAATATAGGTATTTTCTAGCAGCCTAAATGAAACACCTACTTGCAGAAAACAGAAAAAAGTTTAAAAAAGAAATCCATTAGAGATCAAAATAAGCATGGGACATTGTCTGCCAAAGGGGCTGATTTTTGAAAGGATGTGAAGGGAGTGAGCGCAGCCCGTCCTGAACAACGCTGCAGTACATGCCCCAGGTGATGTCCTGCAGCTTACTCCAGACATCTGTCTCTCACCTTCAACTGAAGTGGCCATAAATAGGATGTTGTCATAGTGACCACATTCACAGGATGATCATTTCTTCATTTACATAGCATAGGGTTTTTCAGGAAAATCTGAATTCCATGCATTCATATGGTGTCTGATGGGGCCGGCAGCTGTCCAGAGAGCCTCTGCCTCCGTCTGCTTCACAATTAGCTTCTCCCCCATCATTAGCAGCCTGCAAGGTCGGCACGGGGTGCATCTAGCCTGCTCTGTAATCACTGTCGATGGGGCTGGATGGCCACTGCGCTCGCTGATTGCAGACCGGCTCGGCGGTTCAGCAGGGACGGTGTTGAAGAAACGCCACTGCTCATCAAGGACTCGTGTAGTGTCATCAGCCACTCGCTCAAGAAGATTATCTGACATATCATCAGTCTTCAGGCGAACAAAACAGACGCAAGGACTTGTGCGTTACGCGAGAGGAGAGACAAGTGTTTGAATGTCATTAAAATGAAAAAGGCAGAGTGGCTCGATTGCGACTTTCCATGGTGTGTGTGTGTGTGTGTGTGTGTGTGTGTGTGTGTGTGTGTGTGTGTGTTGACAGGTGTTCCTCACATGTCTTAATGACTGCTGCCATTACATGAATTGTTGATGTGAGACAATAATAATGGAATCATTAACAAAGCACGTAACATTTCTAATCTGAACATAAAACTGTGGTTTCATGATAGTAGTTTAACCAGTAAAGCATGGTGTTACATTTCCCTTTAGTCTAGGAGACAAAAGACAGGGGGAAATGAATGAAAAAAAAACACTGTCTCGGAGTGAAAAAGGAGACTGAAACCCAATTTAAATGAAACCTAATTTACAAACATGCTTCACTATAAAATAGGGAGCAATAGTCAGGAGAGAGTAAGGCTTGAAACTACAAACAACATGTGTTAATTAGTTTTAGGAGGCACAAGAAAAAGAAAAGACAAAAGCACAACATAAACTTCCCTCAAAGTCCTTACTAGCCAAAAACAAAGACCATTTATCAAACAAACAGATGTTCAACCTACAACGTAAGTCACCAGCTGCTCAAACACACAAGATTTATACATATGAAAGAAGATTGGTATCATAAATAGAGAAAGGGGGGAAAAAAACAGAGAAACACCTTTTTCTCTATTTCTGATACCAATCTTCTATCTAGATATGGAACTGACTCGCGGTTTCACAGGAGCAAAAGAAGCACAAAAACTGAAATGATAGTAACAAGGTTCAATATGTATAGAGAGGAAGAAGACAGCTGGTACTCGTACTGTAAGTTTTATTTTCTACAATATATCAGAAAGTCAGCCAGTTTGGCTTCAAATTGGATTTTCTATAGGTTACCTAAAAAGTTTCACTAGCACATAGGGCACAGGATAATGAGTAACCAGCTTTTCTCTCACTGGAGTGTTTCTCTTCTGATCTTAAATACTGTCTCTCCTTCTGAATCACTGAGAATGCACCGTTATTTGTTATGAATCAATTGACCTACTTTTGGACCACTCTTCTCCCAACTTACTCTCCCCTTGTGATAGGTGCTCGACCACGCCCACTAACATTATTAATATTCATCCCAGTGAGCAAACCCAAAGAATATAGCTGTGATTATTACAATGAAAGCTCCCATGTCTACCATCAGGATGAAAAATAAGACTTTGCAATCAAACGTAGATATAATAAATTTATCTTGATCCTGTGTGAGGAGACACCAAAGACTCTATAAGAATTAGACAGTTCTTCAAATAATAAGAAAAAAAAATCAGGTCACATGGTACATGTTTGAATCATTAATATAACATTTTGGTAAATTATATAGAAAATCGTGGTGCTGGTGGATGTTTTTTCAGTATGGTGAACAGAGAAAAAAAACATTAATTTAAGCTTTTCTTGTAAAATTCTGAATGTATTTTAGGACAAAATGAAAAAATTGCCCTGATTAGCTATTTCAAAGAGGCATTTGTGTGTATTATGGCCTGACAAGATGATATGAAATCCACCAATTAGAAAGGTTCCCATAAATCTCAATTTATTTTCTGATTGGTTAAAGTGCAGAATGACTGGCGTTTTTGATAACCTGTGTGTAATGAGTGGACTGGTGACTACATGGGTTGGATCCAAACGCAGCTTTTACAGTATACTGTACCTTATGCTCATCTGAGCTGCATTTACTTCATTTTCATTCATTCATTTATTCATTCATCATCTTTTCGGCTTAGTCTCTTTATTAATCTGGGGTCAGATTAAGTCAGACAGGCAAGTTTCAATACAGGGACATACTGTAGCATACAGATAATCCAAAGAGTAATAATAATAATAATAACAGTTATATACTGCTTTTCTAGAGACTTTTGGAGGGGATCTCCTCATCCACCACCAGTGTGCAGCATCCACCTGGATGATTCGACGGCAGCCATATTGAGCCAGACCGCACACCACACACCAGCTGATTGGTGGAGAGGAGACAAAGTGATGAAGCTAGTTACGATATGGGGATGGTTAGGAGGCCATGATGGACAGAGGCCAGTGGCCAGGATGCCAGGGTTAAACCCCTACTCTTTTTCGAAGTACATCCTGGGATTTTTAACGCCCACAGAGAGTCAAGACCTCGGTTTAAATGTCTCATCCAAAATGACGGTGCTCACTGAGCAGTATAGAGTCCCCATCAATATACTGGGCATTAGAACCCACACAGACTTCAGGTTGAGCTGGTCTCACTAACACACACTTCAGTGGGTGATCATGTGAGAGTTGCAGAGAGCTAACTGCCAGATATAGAAAAGGTACTAAAAGCAGAGCTATGGTCAGTGTACTAGGCAAATGGCTGAGGCATGCAGCAAAAGAAACATAAACAATAAACAAATAAGTGTCAAAACGAAGCTAGACCTTTCAGGAAACACTTAGAAATGCTCACTTGAGGGAAACAAGTGTGTGTGTCTGGAAACTGGTGTGTGAGTGAGTTACATGATGGGATATATAGTTCAGTCCACATTTGTTGTTCAAGTGAATGATAGAGAGTGTTCTCCAGCGATCTGCTTGCGATCATAACATTGTGTTTTGAGCCATGGATGTAGTTCCCAAGAAATGCATGAAATGCATGTATACCTTGAATACGTTGTCAATAATGCTTTCCATAAAAGCGCCTGACAAATGCACAAATGTTAGTTGTAGCAGCGTAGGGTTCATCAGGGCTAAAGTTGAAAAAAATTCATGTTTTGTGCTTTCATGCTTTTTTACATGGATCATTTTCTTTTAATACTCTTCTTTCAATATTAATAAAAAACTTTGTTTCCTTAAAGTCCTTGGTCTCAAAATATGTGTTTTAAGGATTTTTATATTTTACAAAAAAATGGCTCTAATATACTATAATGTTAGAAGAAAGTACAAAGTAGAAAAGAATTACAAAGATCTTTTTTAACAGGATAGTTTTCAGCTATTTTTAAGAGTATTGTCAGGGTCGACATATGTTGATTTTGAGTTCTAATTTGTCAAACTTAAGATTGGTCATTTTCATCACTAGATGGCCTGTATTCACAATGAACAAAGGCATATTTTAATCATGTCGTGACTGATTGTGGAATCATGGGAGTTGTCATCTTCATTATAAAGCTTACGAAAGCCATAGAAGTGAAAGAGACCACTGAAGCAATTGCTGATGAGAGACAAGCGAGATGTGGCACGAAAGCAGCAAGAGTTTTTATTGTGCCATACTGGACCAACTCCAGTAATCAGTCGTGATCACTCAGGGAAGAAACAGTGCTGCTTTATCATACTAAAACATTTTAGGGTTCTGTTATAATGCTGCTCTGTGCAGTCTTATAAAACCAGACAGCATATTAAAGCGTCTTTGATGTTTCCCCATTTTCTATAAAACCGAAGTGGAATATGGATTAGGTGTAAATGCAAGCTGAGACTACATGCAATGTTTTTTATGCATACACCCAACCCCACCCCTCACAGTCCTCACAGAGACTGCATGTAATATAATATGTATTTATATAGTGCATTTACTGTGTAAGGCCAAACACCCAAAGTGATTCACAATGATGAGGGGGTCTCTCCAGACCACCACTAGTGTGCAGCATCCACTTGGATGATGCAACGGCAACCAACGGGCAATGGCGCCAGTGTGCTCGCCACACACCGCCACTTCCAACAGCAACCTAGTTTCCCCATGTGGTCTGAGACCTTATTTAAAATGGCTTATTTCTCTGGATTTGAACATTTTTTGAAACTATTGGGATAACGAAAATATAAAAGACCGCAAAATATGTAACATTTTTGGATATTTTAATAAGAAAACTTACATATTGTGTCTTTAATGGGCATTTCTATGAGGATTTTTTTTTCTAGTTCAGTATCTATTACAAAACTCCTCAACCTTTTTGACTCCAAGGCCTCTCGCTGTCCACATCAGTATTCAATGGGCAAACAGCAACAGTAATTAGTTATTTACTAAATATAAGGACTAAAGATAAGGATGCACATCTTTAAAACTATTCTTTTTCATAAAATCCATATTATTACAATTATTGTAGAAGATGTTATCAGATTTAGGAATTTTTCCTTATTTGGGTCTTCAACTGCACGTAAAAAAATGATAAACCCAAGCCCATCACCACCACCAGCAGGGGGAGATGTTGCTTCTATGATCCAGACAGGCCACCTTGAGTGGAATTCTCTCAGCATCTTTACAAGATCACATTCTTTGTGCTGAAAAAAACCCTCACACACGCCGCACATTCTTCACATGCTCGATTCAACCCTTTTTATTAGTCTTTAAAATGAAGAACTATGTAGAGCATCTCTCATGGCCATATTTAATACCTGCCCATTTTTAAATAGTGCGTGAGTCACTAGATAAACGTAAATGCAGACAGCAAAAATGCTGCTGTATTAGTCAATTAATGTTTAGGACTGAAAACGAGATGCTGAGCAATTTTCCTGCAATGCTTCACTGCTGTTTATTTAGCCCTGAAATTTTGAAAGAAAACAACAATCATAAATAAGCTTTGACTTGCAGTGGGTAGAAGCAATCACTGTTAGTTGATTTTATTTCTTCTAGCTCCTCATAGGCGCTGATGTGTCCAGTTCAACGTGTAGTTCCCAAAAGCACGTTGATGGTTTTTAATGACTACAAACTGCCTGCGAGGCCCTGAGCAAGAGACAACAGTCACGCAGCGTCGGCTGAGGGTCAGCAGCTGGGCTTCGGTTGATATGGAGACACAAATGACTATCAAGAATCTGCGAAGACTGAAGGGAAACACAGCGGAGCTCGACTCGGCCGCAGGGATTGCTCAGGATTTGAAAGTGTTGCTGTATGTGTACACATGAATGCAAATGCACACACACTGGGGGCTGTGATGTTTATTGCCAGCAATTATATCGTAATTGTTGCTTTAACGATGTGTGAGCTGACATTATTGAGTCTGTCATCTGCTTTGCAAATAAACAAACAAAAACATGCCTTGATTGTCCAAAAGCAATCACTTGCGTAATGAAGAAGCTGATTACAATGCAGTTAGAATGATACTGTAAATCAAGCAATGAAAGCAAGTTATGGACACATATACACTGTCAAAAAACTATTTGTTTAATCAACTTTAAAAACTTTGTTACCCTGCTGTGTATATTTTTTTGTTGTCTTGACAAAATATATCTTTATGAAACAACTTACTTTTAGAGTCAAAATAACATTGTTTTAAATATGCAGATATGGAATAAATTAGCTAATTTTCCTTAATAAATAAAGTTCACTTTACTATCATTTCCTAGATTAGTTAACCAAGTCAGGATGTCAGCTGGGAAAAATGTTTTATCTTGAATCAATGTGCCATTTAAAATGGAAGACAATTTGTTAATTTATATTTCCCAGTGATGGGTTGCAGCAGGAAGGGCATCCGCTGCATAAAAGTGACTCCTGATTATTAAAGGGACTAAGCTGAAAAGAAAATGAATGAATGTTCATGCTCATTTCTCACTTAGATTTTCTCATCATTATACTGATTTCTTACTTACTTTCTTTACGTATTATTTAGATTTTCGCATCTACATTTCAAAGCGAAAATAAGATAATTTAATTCACCCCATTGACAGATTATTTTGCTTGTTTTAAGGAAAACTCATAATTTTGTTTCAAAAAATATATATAATAATAATAAATAAAATAAATAAATTCTTTTTTTTTTAAATCGCAATATGATTATTTTGTCCATATTGCACAGCCCTAATATAAAGTTGAAGTCAGGATTATTAGCCAACCTGTTTATTTTTTCCCCAATTTTTGTTTAATGGTGTGAATCTTTTCAACAAATTTCTAAACATAATAGTTTTAATAACTCGTTTCTAATAATTGGTTTATTTTATCTTTGCCACGATGACAGTAAATAATATTCAACTAGATATTTTTCAAGACACTTCTATACAGCTTAAAGTGACATTTAATGGCTTAACTAGGTTAATTAAGTTAACTAGGCAGGTTAGTGTAATTAGGCTTAGGGTAAATAAGTTATTGTATAACAATGGTTTGTTCTGTTGACTATTAAAAATAAAAATTTGCTTAAAGGGGTTAATCATTTTGACCCTTAAAATTGTTTTTAAAAAATTACAAACTGATTTTATTCTAGCTGAAATAAAACAAATAAGACTTTCTCCAGAAGAAAAAAATATTATCAGACATACTGGGAAAACTTCCTTGCTCTGTTTAACCTAATTTGGGAAATAATTAAAAAAGAAAAAAGAAGGGGGGGGGCTAATATTTCTGATTTCAAGTGTATATGCATGCATTTCAATGAGTGTTGTATATTGGATGAGAAAGGTCTCACAATTAATTATATATTAATTAACAATTCAATTAATTTTACAGACAATTGTTGTCATTTTGAGAGACAACTTGACAACTCTCAGTATCTCTAGATTTACATTTTATAGTTATGATAACTTCAAGAAAGCAGTATTTAGTGGAATGATCCTGACCTTCATTCACAATAGCTCAAAATAACTTCAATCCAAATTAGAATATAGATTATTTACTAATTCAGAAGAACTTTTATCAGACCTTTGTAGAATTTTGCTTAAACCCAAACCCCTGTCTTCTCAATCCTCTGGTCACAGTTAACACCAAATGAATTTGTCATTTTGAAAGAATCCTTATGGCTTTAGTGTCATATTTATGTATTTATTACTAGCCCAGATCAGCCAACCAGCACAAAAACACACTTGGCAAAAACAGTAATTATCACTATCAAAAAACACCCTCTAAAATATCAAGGTATTTTTACACACTCTTAACGCGCACAGATGCTGTCAGACTATAAACAAAAACACAAAATCAAGGCACCAGAATTTTCAAGTTGTTGCCTCCTGAGGGAAATTCAACTCTATCCAAGGATAATTAAAACGTAAAAATAAACAAGCAGTTGGAACAAGAGAGTGTTTGTTTTTTAATAACAAAGCAATTAAGCATCCCTTGTTATACTCATTTTTATTTGCATTTATTTGCATGTTTAATGGTTAAAAGTAATTAGAATTTTCTGTTTATTCACGTTGTTAGACATCAAGTGCTCAGGAAAGGAGGACAGGCGAGAGAGAAACTGAAAGATTGGGCAAAAGGAGACAAAGGAGTGCAGAGAAGGGACGGGGTGAGGGGTGTCCATTTGTCTTCGGACGAGGAGGGAGGTGCCAGATTCTGGGAGGTTTGGATACCCTATTGATGCCCCCAAAAACATCCACCATCCACCCTCCCTTTTTTTTCTTTATCCTTCAATTCCATCCTTTATTTCTCATGCACCCTCCTTTCTTATTCTTCCACAAGTCTCTCTCACTGGCAGTCCAAAAGGAGCCCTCGGCTTGGTAAGTAAAAAGCACTGAGATAAATGCTAAATATGAAAATTTACAGCTCTGTTTGCTAGAATACTGGTGCATGAGTGGTGTAAATGAAGAAGAAACGGATTAATTGTGGGCTAGTTTGGTTTATTAGGATGATGAAGGATGGGGTGTGATTTGATGCATCATTAGACCTTTCTAAAACTGACCTCAAGCAGATCTGTTTAAACTGAATGAACAAATAGTTATAATTGACTAGAATGTAATAATTTTAATGTTGAAATGCCGAGGTTACGTAAAATATTTAAGAAAATTGCTATTAAATAAACTTTTATTACTAAACTTACTTAGTGAACATCATGTCAGTGTTATTTGTATTTTTATATAGTTGTTATAGTTTTATTTTTGCATTCAGTTGTGTTAAAATGTGTTATTTTGTTGTGTGTTTTGTTTTGATTTCATTGGCTTTTGCTTTTTAATTGAGTATATACAGTATGTGGGCTTTTTTCAAAGTAGGTGTACATTTTAGTTTCAGAATTGTTTAGTAGTTAAACTTGGGAAGTACCTACAGTTTTAAAAATAAAATTTAAGTAGCATTAATTTTATTTTAACTTATTATTATGTTCAAATTTTTAAATTGCGAAAAAACATATTTTAACTTATTATTATATAATTATTATTAATAATATTATTACTCTTAATAGGTAATTACTTACACTCAACAATATTTTTGCTGCTTGTTGAAACCACTTATTTAAAATAAGCTGAAATAACATAAACATTGAGATTTCGTTGGGATAGCTTAATTGTTTTATGTTCAATGTACTTAAATTTGTAAAAACTATTAGGTCAACTTTATTGTTTTGTGTTGTCCCAACACAAATTGATTGTGTGGGACCCAGCATTTTCTACAGTGTAATAAACTGATTTAATGTTTTTTGTTTATTGACTACAACAAGCCTACATCACCTACATTTTTTTCCTTTCTGTTTTTGCAGGCGCTGTCATTTTATCTCTGTTCTAAGGGTGCAAAGTGTGTGCCCTGGGGACTTGTTCATATTTTTTTACTTGCTCTACATCAACACAGCCATGCAAGGGCGGAGTCTACTCTTCGTCCTTTCCCTCCTCTTCCTCCTCCAGTCATTCTCTGAGGCTAAAAAGAAGTCCAAGCAGCCTTCAGAAGCAGTGGCCGGATCGGACATTACACCCATACATCCTTCACTGGGCTCAGGTCAACTAAGCACAAAGGAAGGACATCGATGCACTTGGGAGACGCTGGAAAGAGGAGCTAACATCGTCCTCCTGGTGAGCTGCTCTGTGGCTGGAGAGGATGGACTCAGAGCTCCGTACACCTGTCAGTTTGCTGGAAAACCTCAGGAATGCTCCGTGTACAGCAGCCAGTCGTCCCAGTACTGGAAACAAGTAGTGAGCAAACTGAAAAAGCGTAAGAATGCTTGTGAAGGGGAGAAAGTCCTGAAAACTCGCCTGTGCAAGAAGGCTCCCAGTGCATCTCAGATGAAACTCACAGAGAGAAGCGGAGAAGAGACGACCACGCACATGAGCGAGGGAATGCAAGACAGAAAGCGGAAAACTGATGCTCCTGCGAAAAAAGAAAAAGACGTGCAGAAGGAAAAGAAGGAGGAGGAGGAGGAGGAGGAGATGAAGAAAGAAGAGGATGACGGGGTCGGAGGAATAGTAAATGATGGATTCTCAGACATGGAGCCCGAAGTGGGTTACTGCGGAGAGGGATGGCATTCTGTCTGCAGCTTCCTTTTCAAGTTTTTTGATGGTTAGAAAAGAGAAACGGGATGCTTTTTCGGATCGGGTGGAGAGTAAGAATGTGTGGAGAAGATGGAAAGACAACAGTCAGGTGTCAGTAATACAACTTAGATGCTAGTATGCAGCCTGAGTAAAAACAGGCCTGTTGTGACGAGGAAGATGAGTAGACATGGAGGTAGTTTGTGTATAACAATCACAGTAATCACACTGGTTGTTAATTTAACATGCATTATGTATGTATAAAAACAAATGCTTTTCTTATTTAGTTTGTGTCTTGTTTCTAATCCAAATATTTATTTATTGTCTAATTATAATAATATTAATAATACTACGTCAACATTAATATATATAAGTATATTTTAATATAAAACAAGCCAAATAACCTGCCAATGGGGTAAGTCAAAGAATCTTGTTTTTGGTTTTAAATATGATTATTTTAATAACCCTAGTGGTATATTACTTTGCTTGTTTAAAGTAAAAAAGACAAATTTTTTACTTATTATTTCTGAAAATAAAGCAATATTTTACTTGTCTATGATGCTTCTAAAATGCTTCTGATTTAAGAACAATTTTTAGATATTTGGATTAGAAACAAGTAAAAAAAAGTGTATATTGTAACTAATCCTTAACTTTTTGTATATATAATTGTAACTTGTATTTCACATATGACCACTGACTTTTTATTCATTATGAAAATTGTTGTATATGATTATACTTAAATCAATAAAAAAA
>CAIGQQ010034676.1:170417-197977 GCA_903798035.1 Danio albolineatus
TTTGTCTGTCTCTCGTACACAGGCACATCACTTATTAAACACACTGGCTCTTAGTCACTGCACATAAATCAAGTGTTTAAAACAGGCATTCAGCCAGTTGCCCCTTTTAAGGCCTCCTTTCCCATCCTGATCTACAGGGAAACAACACCAGACTCCCCAAAACCCAACTGGGACCCCTGAGAATCGCACAAAGAGGCTCAAGACGCTTCCCACATCGGAGCAATTCTGGGCAAAGTGGAGAAGTGACCCATTCGGACCCCTTGCAGTGCTCTATTCTCCGAGCTGGCCTTACGCCACATTCAGCCTCTTGAGCCTTACAACGATCCAATAGAAAACAGCTAAGAGGGACTCAAGACACACAAAATTAGTTCTGACATAGCTAGGTTGCAAGAGGTTGCAAGCTGCGCCATGTGGTATTAGCACAGGGCTCATGCTTAATTTGCCCAATGAGTAAATAACAAGACTCTAGTTACTGTTTGTGTTATTTGTTCGCAGCATCGAATTCATACTGGCTCATGGAGTTTGCCTTTAAAAATGTAAAACTGGATGAAACATGCATCTTTTTGCATGCTCTGCATCTTGAAATCTTGCCAGACGGCACCAAATTGCTTCATTAATGGATGCAGCAAGTACTTTTGTTAAGATGATTTATGGAAATTGATCATAAGCAGACCATGTTCTACGAGACAATGCTGGAAATTTCACCAACTGCAACACAAATATACAGCATGTCAGCATGTAGAAGGCCTGTTGTAGTAACAACAGCACCATCTGCCGTATGAACAGTATCAATGCAGACTTGAAACATGCAAGGAAATGTTAAAAATGAATGAAGAAAATAGTGGCATTGACTAGGCATTAGAAAACAATGCAAACATTGAATGCAAATAACAAAGCTGGTCTTATCTCTGCTAGTACAATTTCTGCTGTCATAAATATTTTATACGTATTTATACAACAATTACTAAGAGCCTCGGCTGGGTCAGTTGCCATTTCTGTGTGGTGTTTTCATGTTCACGTGAGTTTCCTCCGTGTGGTCCGTTTTCCCCCACAAGTTTCACCTATACCACAAGGAGTAGGTACAGGTGAATTGGCTAAGCTAAATTGTCTGTAATGTATGTGTGTGAATGTTTCCCAGTGATGGGTTGCAGCTGGAAGGGCATCCGCTGCGTAAAACATGTACTGGATAAGTTGGTTCATTCCGCTGTGGCGACCCCAGATTAATAAAGGGACTAAACTGAAAAAAATGAATGAACGCATGTATGTATGTATAATAACGTTAATTATGGTTTGCCATATTTTATTTTTTTCCCCCTAAGTACCGATGTTGTTGTTTAATACAGAGATATTTTTTATGAACCCACTTCAACAAACCCTAAATACACTGCCTAGTATACGGACAGTAAAGATAATAAGTATAATAATGGCAATAATAATAATAGAAAAAACTGCGAAATTGTACAAGAGTAAAAATAAATAAATAAATAAATAGGCTAGCATAGACTAAGTATGAGGGTCTGGACAGAAAGAAAAGAAAAAAGGGAAATTACAGTACAAGATAAATCACCCTAGTTCACAGGAAGTACATTTATAGCAGAGAAATGTGATAATAAGGGTTGCCAAACATATGAAAATTTTGCTAGAACCTCTAATTGACTGTTTAATTTTTAAGGGTATATTATTTCTTTATATATTTATTTAGCGAGAGTTATTTCCCAACTCGCCCTTTTCATCATGGGCCTAATCACATAAGGTTATTGAATTCAAAGCCAAAAATAATACACATTTACATATCACTATTGAATTTATGTTTAATGATAAGATAAATTAACCACAACTTTTGACAGCAACTTTTTTGTCAGCTGCTGACGTGGTGCAATGACCCAACGTATACAGTAGGTATTCAGGTGCACACATCACTGTCGCTGATTGGGTGTGTTTAGAAATCGGACTCTGTATCTCAAGATCAAAATCTGAGCCATTGTGTTATCTGTCTGTCTGTCTGTCTGTCTGTCTGTCTGTCTGTCTGTCTGTCTATCTATCCATTATTTTCCTGAAATTATTTTTATTCCATTTTTATTTTATGATATGGCAGCCCAGCAGTGCGTAAGCCAGTTGTAAGATTTTCTGTCCACTAGATGTCTCTCTCCACCAGTGTATATTTGAAGTGGTAGCCTAACTTGCATTGGCTAAGACGCTGAAGTTTTTTCATAGTCAAGCACTAATTTTATTCCTGGCTTTTGTATGCTATGGTGGTGTTTGGCTGGAATACACATGGTTTATTATGCAATTGTAAGGCTATAGCCTAATTATATCCTTATGCCACAGGAACAGAAGTAACAATATTTTTATGAGGTCAGTTTAAGTCCTTGCAGATGTTCTTTTACCTCAAATAACCTGAAAATATATTCATGTGCATATACATTGTTACAGAGCCATTAATAAGACATAATGAAGAAAAAAATTAGGGAAAATATAACATTTTTTTGTAGCCAATGGAAGGTTAACTGTTGACTGCAAACACTGATTATTTGATTTTGACATTTTTTTCCATTGTTAAAAAAAGTTTTTTAGCCATTTCAAACTTTTCTTGATTTAAGTTTTTCTAGCAAGTAAAATTTGTATTGAGAATGAAAAGAAAGTCTAATTAGAACTAAGTATTTTTAGCAAATCAGTTAGTATAACCAAAGCAGTTTCTCACTGGAATGCTGGATGTTTTTTGAGTGAATAAAAGATCCTACATCCAATGCACAGTCTCTGTGTGGAATGCAAATGTCTGTCTGTCTGTCTGTCTGTCTGTCTGTCTGTTTGTTTGTTTGTTTAGCCAGCACAAAGTTTATCAAATAAAAAAAAAAATCATGGTCAATAAACTATTTAGCAAATTAATTAAACATTTCTATAGTTAAAGCAAAGCCTCTCCAGTAGAGAGTGAAAGGTTTTAAATATGTTATATTTGCACATGATTGAAACCGTGACTATTGGCGGTGACCCACTAGGCTGATAACCTCTAATCACCTAAACATACACTCGAGACAGCTGCAGCATTGCACGTCAATGGAAGGTGTTAAGGTATTGAAGACTGAGGCGCACATCTGGCCACGCACATCAATCAAAGTGAACTAATTCATCACCTAATCGCTAATCAAATAATGATCAGAAGAAATAAATCCTGATTAAATCACCAAGTTGTCATGCAGCATAATAGTTTGTCACACGTGAGATAAGATAGCTACTGACAGAGTGAAAACTGATAGCTTCAAAGCAGTATTCAGAAACGTGCAAAGACACAGCTTGCATTAAGGACTTTGGTAAGGATTCAATGACCTGAAGTTGCTTGTAAAAACCAGATTACTCCACCATGAGCCAAAGTCATGTTGGGATGGAGCCACAGAGTCGTCATCTGAACCTTTGGACGACAGTAAACACATCAGACACTTATGAGGCTTTATACATGTCTGCGTGTATTGCTAGTGTCCGTAGTATTCTTGGATTAATAGTTTGTAACAGCCTTCAGAAAATAAACATTAACTTTCCTCGTGACCTACATCTACAGAGCAAACAACCACCCTCAATAGATTAAAGATTACCTGCGTCGCATCTGAGCCTAAATAGCGTAAATAAATCATAAAATAAAAATGCAACTATTACTACACCCGAGAGACCGTCAGTTCAACAAAACCACGATAACTGTTGGCAGTGAAAATTCACATGTGAGTGCGAAGTAATTTTCACCAAACGGGGGTTCGACTACTACACGATGATTGGTCGAGATTGACAGGGGAGTGGAATATGCAAATAAGTAAGACGAGGCTTTATTAAAGCACTCGCCCTGTGCGTGAACGCGGCGTGGAGTGGGTGTGTCGGCACAGCACAGCAGACCGGCTGCAGATCAGGGCTCTGATGCTCTCGAAATAAGGAATTTTACACTGAAATCAGTCATCTGGAATAGCTTACAGATCCTGTGTTTTATGCATTGTGCTTTGCTCAAGTGACCACTTTAAAGTGCAGCACTTTCTCCATGAGTTTCACGAGGTAAGACTTTTTAAAATAAATAAAACAAGTTGTGAAAATGCAATCTGTTACTGTTTTAGGCTTCTGTAGCCTACAGCTAGCGACACGTGTTTTAGAGGTTTTATTATAGCAAATGATAACTTTGTGAGTTGTTTGTATTTTCTAGCCTATATGAATATTCAAAATGCAAATATAGGCCATGTAGACTCTATAAAGGATAAATAATGACAAAAATCTTAGTCTTCGAACGTCCGATTGCTCCTATAATTGCTTTCGCAGGGAAACGCGATTTTAATTTATAACGATGTGAAAATGCGCACTCGAACTCAAACTCACACTTTTACGGTTAGGCTACTGAAATGTGTGAAACCCTAAGGGAATCACATATATTAACATTTAAACTATATTTTAGGGCTATTCAACCTTTTGTTTAGCTTTTCTGTGGTATGGGGGATGGGAGTTAAAGGGCCCCTGCCGCTGTAGTTTCTGTCACCTTTTTTTTTCTACCACTATACTGTCTAATCAACATCCACAGATGCTCTGTGTTGTCATGAAGCAGTTTGTTTCAAACATTTGTTTTATTTAAACATCATAAGATGCATTATCAATTATTTGTACTTAAACATCTGGGTTGTTGTTTTCTTGTGTTTAGAGTCCTTCATATCCTCAGTCCCCCAATGCCGGGTCCAGTAATGCCCGTGGATGTGGCTGTGCAGCTGTACATCACCCATTCACCCCCACTGCGTAACTTCTTGAGCTCATATGAAGACTACAGGACACGCAATCTGGTCAGCAACTGCTGCAAACCCCTGCGGCCTTGCTTGAGCTCCAGAGCCCAACTGGAGCACTCCTGTCGGGGCTGGCAGAACCCAAAATCCAAGACCAAGAAAAAGGTGGTGTTTGCAGACTCAAAGGGCATGTCATTAACAGCGGTGCACGTCTTCTCAACTTTCGATAACAGAGAAACCGCAAAATCAGAACTGCAGTTTGACCTGGAAGACTTGGAGGAAATCAAAAACACTCTCCATATCAATTCAGTCCAGAGCAGGATTCTGGATTTTCCGCAGCCAGCAGCAGACTACCTTGATTTCCGTAGTCATCTGTTGAAGAACTTGGTTTGTTTGGAGAACTGTACCCTACAAGAGCGGGCCCTCACCGGCACCATCAAAGTGCGTAACCTGGCCTATGAGAAGTCCGTTCATGTGCGCATCACGTTCGACACCTGGAAGAGCTTCCAGGACATGGAATGCACATTTATGAATAATGTGTACGGTTGCCAGGATACAGACACATTTTCATTCGCAATCGAATTGCCTGGGTATGTGCCCCCTCAGAATAAGGTCGAATTTTGCATCAGTTACAGGACTGGAGAGCAGATCTACTGGGACAACAACGATGGTAGAAACTATGGACTGATTTCAACATCTTGGCAACAGAACATTAAATTGAATTCCTCAACCCAGGGGAAGAAGCCAGAGGAATCCAGGATGAAGAGCAGCAAGAAAACACAAGAGAGGGACTTTAGTAAATGTAAAAGTTCGCTACAATCCAATGGCATTTTTCCAAATTGGCAGAGTTGGGGTCACATTGCAACTACCGGCCCCTACTGGTGACCTGAGCTGACATCTATCCAAATAAGGTTTTAGCATTGGTGATGATTAACTTTCATTGAAAAGCTCTTAATATGATTAACCTGCTCATAACTTGCAAGTAGTCCCAGATCAGCTGTCTATGAGCAGTTTAATGAGGGAACAGAGGCTGGTTGAAATGGTCACAGAGTGAAACTTGTTTCTTTCAGATGGAACATGTTGCTGCAGTGCAGTACGACGTGTTTTATTGTTTTGTTAATGTAAGGTGTGTGATGACCCGTTTCCTGAAGAGCTAGACTTGTCTGTAAACGTGACCACTAGGGGGTCTGGAGTAAACACTATATAGGATTGTGCGCTATGACTATTGCTGCCATTGTGTCCAACATCTGCAGAATCTGCACTATGCAAAAATGTAATCAAGTCTGATGATTTGAAAAGGATGTATATCTAAAGCCTGTTTCTAACTAGCCAATTTTCAGACGATTTCAAGTTGAAGATTTTATCATGGAAGAGACGAACAGTTGGTGTGCAATCAGTGAGATTATCCTTCATATTGAAGGAGTATCTGGTTAATAATGTTTAAAATGAGAAAAAAAAGACAGAAATAATAGTATTTATCATATTTAATACATATTCCTCATTGAGGAAAAAAAAATCAGCAGTGAAATTCAAGTTGGTTTAGATCACTTTATCAAGCTTTTTATCTGCAAGATGTGCTTTATATTTAGGAGTTTCTTTTTTATTCACATTTGTGTAAAAAGTTGTGTGCTGAATTGAATGCAAATTAATGCAATAAGCTAAACAAATGGCCTGATAATGCCTCCTGTGCCTTAGAATCTGCTAAGCAAATGTCAGTACCTTTTGTTTTAAGTGCAATCCAGTGAATCTGAGTGGAATTGGTTGTGATGTTATGTTTGAATCAGATGGCATGGATGTATTTTATTAAAGAAAGAATGGATGTCTTGGTAAAAGAGTACGTATTTGGTTTGATTTTTATAAAATAAAATATAAAAAGTTCACATTGTCACATTCTGTTTTCCATTAACTTTACTAACTGCACAAACAAATGAACTGTCAAAATGTACAAACATTTTCAGTAACAAATTATTTAGATGTTTATATAGGGTTGGCAGTCTGAGTAGTTGGATGATAGGAAAACAAAGAGGTGAAGAATAGAGAAACCCTTAACACAAAGAACCTTTTCAGCATAATTGTAATATGGTTCTAAGTAGAACTGCATTTAAAGAACCTTTAAAGTAAGAACCACCTTGTTAAAGTAGCCAATTATGTTCATTCATTCATTTTCTTTTCAGCTTAATCTCTTTATTAATCTGGGGTCGCCACAGCGGAATGAACCGCCAACTTATCCAGCATATAGTTCACTCAGCAGATGCCCTTCATTCTCACACATACACTAGGGACAATTTAGCTCACCCAATTCACCTATAGCACGTCTTTAGGCTTGTGGGGGAAACCAGAGCACCCGGAGGAAACCCACACGGACACGGAGAGAACATGCAAACTCCACACAGCAATTCCAACTGACCCAGCCAAGGCTCGAACCAGCGACCTTCTTGCTGTGAGGCGAAAGCGCCACCCACTGCACCACCGTGCTGCCTGGCAAATTATGTGCTGAGATTTATTTAAAACATTAGATCAAAGCACAAGTGCCAGTAAGAAGTGAGTTTCTTTGCTCTTGCAGATGTATAAGCAGGTTGAGTGTAAAGTCAAGTATTTACGACAAAGCTTCAAGCACTATATGAATAATAATGCAGAATCGGAGGACTCCTGAAGACATTGAAGCAGCAGCATGACACCTTGGCTTTATGAATACATGCATGCAAACTCAAGGATTTATGAATTGCTTTTATCTAAATACAAAGCCCTGATAAAAATCATAAAACGGCAAACGCTTCAATGTTAGCTCAGGGTCTTCTCTGCTTAATGAGGAATGCAGAGAATGTAGAGAGCTTCATGAAAGCTTAAATTTCCACTTTTCAAGATTTTTACAATACACACATCTACCTTTTAACACGGAGAAAGAGGAGCTGATTTAGACAGGAGACCTCTGATAACCCTAGATATCAACACCCGCTGCACGGTCGCGTACTGAACGCACAGTTCGGAAATACTTACTCTCGTGCCAAGCCTATTTCAGCTGCTCGACATTTATTAAAGCAGCCGACAGAGGAACATCATGTCAATAACAGAGGTTCTTTCAGGGTGTTCCAAAATCAGTTTGTGTACACACTGTGATAACCGTAAGTAGCTAGTTATAAATACTATAAACGTGTTTTGTAAAATAAGGAAAGGAGTGCACATCTCTCTAAGCGATAACTGTGTGAATGCTAATTATTTTGTTATTTTTTGGGGGGAATATTATTTTGGAACAACACTTTAAAATGTTGAATATTCATATATAGTGGAGGCCCTATAGTGACATTTGAATTCTGCATAATCTAAATATATATTTTTTTGTATTTATTTATTTTGTTTAACTTTTTTTTTAAAGAATTTTATTAAGAACTCATTTATAATTACTAATTTATTTTGTTTTTGTCTTGACGACAGCACATAACATTAGTTATTTTGCAAGATACATGTGTTCAGCATTTTTTTTTTTTTTTTTTGGAACTTGTAAATGCTAAATAAATGAACTGCAATTAATAAACAATGCAAAATAACACAATCCTATACAATATTTACTTGCACATGTCCAAAAAGAAATAGAAAGAATTCTAAAACTTATTTAATCCTAGCCCTTCTCCACTCTGCATCAATTATAAACAACAATTCACAACAAATTAATAATAATAACCCACAAATATATTATCCTAATATATATTTTTTCTAACTAAATAAATGGTAGTTACTAAAATCAAATCTTTTTCTTCCATATACATTCTGATAACCATATTCTTATGCTGCTGCTTGAAGTGGGTCACACTTACACTGCTTGAGCTCCAGATCTAGAGCACTTTAAAGACTTAAAAAGTGTAATGTAAATGCTTGACTAATTAAGTTAATTAGCTAATTAGGCAAGTCATTGTATACAATATTTGTTTTGTAGACAATTGAAAAACTGTAAATATTTTCTTAAAGGGGCTAATAATATTGACATTAATTTTCAAATATTATATTTATATATAATTACTCTAAAAAATGGACTTCTATTAACTTCTATGTTAAGCTGCTTTGACACAATCTACATTGTAAAAGTGCCATAGAAAAAAAGATGAATTGAACTGAATTGAATACATCAATTTATTAAAACTAAACATTAAAAGAAATAAGATTTCATCCTGAAGAAAAATATGATAGAGAATACTTTGAAAAATGTCCTTGCTCTATTTAAGAAATGTTTGGAAAATGTTTGCAATTGGGAAATGTTTGGGGAAGAAAATCACATCAGACAGGGAAGTTTTATCATGGCCAAGGTTTTGCTGGTGACTCATGATTTTTCATAAAATCACACACAGCAGTAAACACACACACACACACACACACACACACACACACACACACACACACACTGTGAACACATACCCGAATAAGTGAGCATCCTGTGCTTAAAAAATGTGGTAAAAGGAGCATTTCTTTTGAAAAACACAACATCCTGCGTATCCTGTGTAAACTAAGTATTTTGCACCTCTTACCTCATTCTTTTGCCAATCCTCTGTGGAAAACCCAAAGATAGGCCCAGATCAATTTTTTATGTGCTTGTCTCTCTATCAGGTGGGCAGCATGACCTTAGAAACAGGCTCAGATTGTTGATATTTCAACTATGTCACATATAACCACTGTCACATATAAAGACAGTCTTTTCATGCATCGAAGAAATGTTCAAATGCCTGCACAAGGTCATATAACTGAAACAAATAGACCCTTCCGATAATAGCTAAGTTATTTACAATAACCTACCAATAATTGAAATTCTTGGAACATGCGGTAAAAAAATAATAAATGGTTTTGAATTTTAAATATTTTGCTAATTCATGTAATGTCTGAATGTGCTGACCAAAACTGCTTTATATTGAAACATTTGAGTAAAGAGTGAATGTGTTCATATTTTATATGATTATATTTCATTCAAAATAGTTACGTCCCTATACTAGATCTTGAAAAGGTATAGGCCTACTGACCCAGTTTTTTTCTTTGTTGTAAAACCCGTTGTTGTCATTTTTGCCTCACTTTGATTTATATTATTCCCAAGTGAAACTACTTCTCAAACAAGACGAAATGTAGGACACAGACCTAATTTTGTCCACGGGGAATTGATTGGATCATCAGGCGATTGTTTTCATTGCATGTGAGTGACAGAGACTAACTTCATTAGCAAAAGAAAAGATGTGGCTGCAAGACAGAGGGTGAGATGTTTTGTGGAAAGTTTATGACTGCAAATTAATTAAAGACAATAATGATGTTGTGCAATAATACAAATCAGCAACGCTACAATATCATCTGCAAAGATGTCATTATGTTATTACTTTACTTGTTGAAGCATGATAAGTAATACATCATTGTGGTTAGTTCTGTGCCTCAGCAAGCATAGTCATAACAAGATCCCTTTACAATTTGCAGTTGAAATGTATGGCTTTTACTCATTGTGATAATTAACACACAAATGTCCACTATTTTAGTCAATATGACTAAATACATTATGATATATATAACTAATAACAATTTATAGATTAATGAATTATATAGAAATATTCAGTTGTTGTTGTTTCTTCTGCTGTTTAGTTCTTTACGAGTCATACATTAGCTATGCATTAATTAAAGGCAGTGGTGTAAAGTAACCAATTACAAATACTCAAACTACTGTAATTGAGTAGTTGTTCTCAGGAATTGTAATTTACTGAGGAATTTTAAAAATGTGGACTTATACTTTCCCTTGAGTACGTTTAGTGCAGTATCGGTACTTTTACTCCACTATTTTCCTTCAACCTGCAGTCACTACTTTATTTCTTTTGTTGTCTATGGTCATTGTCTAAAGTAGAAAGATCAGTCCTGTGATTCCTGTCCAATAAAATCACACATAGAAAGTAAATCACATCTTACTGATCAACCTCAAGACATGGACGCTTTATAAATGCAGCAAACCTTTTGGAAACATTAAAAATGTCTAAGAAGATGTCCAAAATCTTTACACTCAATGATCCAGAGACTTTTATAGACTGCATGTGACTGAAAATGATGGATGTCGACTGTATGATGACTGAAATCACCAAACAGCCTTAAACAATCATTAAATAGAACGAATGAAGAATGGAAGTAAGGGCCATATAAAAGGAAGGACCGAACAAAGAATGGAAGGAAAGATCGAAGAACCAAATAAATGAAGGAAGGCTTCAAGGAAGGACTGAACAAACTAAGGAAGGAAAGAAGGAACGAATGAACGAACGAATGAACAAAGGACCTAATGAAGGAAGGAATAAAAATATGGAAGAAAGAATGAGCGAACAAATGAAGGGAGGAAAGAAGGAAGGACCAAACGAATGAAGGAGGAATTCAAGGAAGGACTGAACAAACTAAGGAAGGAAGGAATGAATGAATGAATAAAAGGACCTAATGTAGGAAGGAACAAAAATATGAACAAACGAATGAGTGAACGAAGGAAGGAGAGAACAAGCAAATAATTGAAGGAAGGTTGGAAGGAACAAACGAAAATAGGAAGATCCCTAAATACACTACATGTTGTTTGTGCAGGGATGTGTAACATTCTGTAATCGCATCAACTTTTCTACAGTGTAATACTCACTACTCACTACTCTTGAGTACTTTTAAAAGGTCTACTCTTTACTCGTACTTTGAGTAATATTTACTACAGATACTTTTACTCTACTTGCACTTCATTTTTGGTCAAGTAATGGTACTTTTACCTGAGTATGATTTTTCAGTACTCTTTCCACCACTGATTAAAAGGGACCTATTATACAAAAATAACTTTTATAAGTTGTTTAAACATAGTTGTGTGGCAGCGGTCTGTGAATATACCTAGCTCATAATGGTAAACATTTAATGATTTTACTTTTTATGAATCACACTTCATAAAAACAGTCTGCATAAACACTTTGATTGGCATTCTCCCTTTGTACATGTTATGAGAGGGGGACATTCACGACCATTAGTGACAATCTCTCCCAAATTAGCATATAGGACGTTAGTCTCATGCTGACACAAAGGCATTTATAGCTCCACCCTCTTTTGAAAAGAGGGCTGGGAACCGAATCTCATTTGCATTTAAAGCGACAGTGACCAAAATGGCACAATTAAGATCTAAACATTAAATGGGCTGTTTCAAAGAGTTATAAATATTTGTGTGCTTTTTTTGAGCTGAAACATATACATACTCCAGGGCAGGGGTGTCCAAACTCGGTCCTCGAGGGCCGGTGTCCTGGAGAGTTTAGATCCAACTTGCTTCAACACACCTGCCAGGAAGTTTCTAGTATATATAGCAAGAGCTTGATTAGCTGGTTCAGGTGTGTTTGATTAGGGTTGGAGCTAAACTCTCCAGGACACCGGCCCTCCAGGACTGAGTTTGGACACCCCTGCTCTAGGGAAATCAGAGACTTATCTTACATCTTGTAAAAAGGGGCATAATAGGTCCCCTTTAATGCATATTAGTACCACCGTATTGTAAAGTGTTACTGATATATCCTTTTTATAATAAACACTGCATATATAAAGCATGACTCATTCATTTTGATTTAACACTGACATTAACTTAATTGTGAGCTATTTAAGCATTACCCAGCGTCTAACCACTAATTAGACTACTTAATTAGACCACCTCATCCTGTCTCAGCAAACCTTTTCAGCCAGAGTAGGACATTCACCTTAAGTCTCCATTTTTGATGATTCTAAAACTGAAGTTATATAAACATCAGAGGGCTGGGAGTGAGAGCTGGTCTGGGGTATGAGCCATAAACAGGCCTCAGAGATGGCAGGAGAACAGTGGAGCATTCACAATCATGAAAAACAAGGGCTCTCTTACCGAGCGAGCAGGCAAAAGGAGCGGAGTATGGACTGGATTTGTCCATACAGCTGTGATTTCCTGCTCTGCAAAACCCTCTGCGGCCATAAAGGGCACGGAAAATGTGTTTTTCCCCGGGTGTTGGATTTACCTACTCAAAGATTTGATTTGCTTTTTTATTTCCTGTGCAGGGATCACAAACATGTGGTTGAGGATGCACGCACACCGTTTTTCCTGCTTTCGTTTCTGACTTTGCCAGCATAAAGTTGTCTTACCTTGTTACCCAATGGCGCATTATGATTAAGCAGCTTACATAATGTGATATCTGATACAGCATCATTCTTCTGCTATTTTTAAAGAGGCTTATACCGCAGCTGTTAAAACTGACCACAGACACCACTGTGACACCATCAGTCCAGTAACCTATGGCACAGATTCTTAAACCACTCACCTTCAAAATCCGATTCTGGAGTATACAAAGCGATCTTTAATTCGAGTTGGACACCACCCTGTTTACTGTTTGCTTTTGCCAGTGCTCGTTCAATGAGCCATTGTTTGAGTCTGGTGTGAAGTCATCTAACGGCAGAAACGGCTTGAAGACTGTGATTTTGGTCTCTTGCGATTTGCATCTCATTTTATGAGGTGTCAGTTCTGGAAAATATTAGGCTGTTTACAGTATTTCGTTCCCTCAAGCCAAAGGAAGTAATTTTTGATGAAACTCACAATCACTCTGTGTGCATGTGTACACAATTACGCAGAACCTTGCTTTCATTAACGTCTCAGTTAAATCAAAATTAATGTTTTTTGGTTTCTTTTCTGAATATATTTGACTATAGACTATGCTCCAAAACAATGATAAATTCACATTTAAAAGATGTATGGGTAACACGTTATTTTAAGGTGTCCTGGTTACATATAAGCAATTCCATGCAAATGTCAACCTTGCCATGAAAAAGAATGACATTTTCACCAAAATACAGAAACTATTTCTAAGTTTTGTTTTTGTGTGTAAGCAAGTATTTTACAGTTTAAAAATACTCAATAATGTATCTGTCAGTGTTTTCAAACTATGATATTAGATTTACCAAAGTCACACAAGTGGCAATTTTACATCAGTCACATCCATAATGGATAGATGTCACATCCATAACAACACTTTTTCCTCATAAATACAAAAAAAACTATTATATTCTGTGTTCTATAGAGAGCCAACTCCTTTCCTTTTGATTGTCATTATTTCTTTTGTTGTGCAGTTTAAATCACAGAATTTCTACTAAACATGTTGTATATAGGCAAGGTATACCACTGTTTGGAATAGTTTTCACACCGCCAAAATTTTCTGTTATACCGTTCCTAAGGTATATGTAAGATTTTTTATTTAAATTATGTTTTTAGTTTTTATAGGTGTAAATTGTAAAGACAATTTGTTTTTTGAAACAAATGAAGCCCGCAGAAGTCAATTATTTACTTGAATTATTTAGCCTGACATGTTTACTGCCTCAAAATAATGTTTCTTAAAATAAAATATATTGTGTACAAAGGGGAAAAAAGTTTTGTTTTTTTAGCCAGACATTTAAAAAGAATATACTTTAGAGCAGTTAACACAATACCGTGAAACCGTGATGTTTTTATCCAAGGTTATCAAACTGTCAGAATCTTATACCGGCCCATGCCTAGTTGTATACAGCAAACTCGCATACTTTTTTGATCACATCCATAACGCATATTTATTTCTCTCATTTAAACTACAAAACATGTTTACAGATTGATATTTTTCTGATCCCATGACTGTGATCAGTTGTTCTGTAAAATAAAAACCAATGTTTCAATATAATGTTAACATAGACTTTCTCTGTGAATTTATGTTTTGAGTTTTTAGTGCAAATGTCACATCCATAACGCTGGAATTGCTCATATGTTACATGTATTTACTGATGCAATTACAATTCATTCATTCATTCATTTTCTTGTCGGCTTAGTCGCTTTATTAATCCGGGGTCGCCACAGCGGAATCAACCGCCAACTTATCCAGCATATTTTTATTGCAGCGGATGCCCTTCCAGCCGCAACCCATCTCTGGGAAACATCCATGCACACACACTCACACTCATACACTACGGACAATTTAGCTTACTCAATTCACCTATACCCCAGGTCTTTGGACTTGTGGGGGAAACCGGAGCACCTGGAGGAAACCCACACAACCACGGGGAGTACATGCAAACTCCACACAGAAATGCCAACTGACCCGGCCGGGGCTCGAACATGCGACCTTCTTGCTTTGAGGCGAACGTGTTACTCACTACACCACCATGGCGCTGCAATTACAATTAATTATGCATAATTATTATATGTAACTAATGCTAATGAAATAAACAACATTCTACCCTCCTAAAAGAGTAAGTACATGTAATTAATTTGTATCAGTTAGCAGTTAAATAGTTCCACGTTAATAAGGACAACTTTGTTAATGTATAATGTATATTATTGTATAAAGTGTAACCGGTTCAAAACCATATACATTGATTTTTAACAAATAAAACTGAAACAGAATTTGTGCAGAAAAACGTAATTATCCATGATGCTATACAGACAATTCCACCAATCTGAGAGATGCAAAGAGCAATGTGGTCCAAAATGTATCTAGCTCCAATGATTCCATTATGAAGTGTATTATTTGCACAGAAAGATCCATCTGTTGCTTTTGACTTAATAGTGTCATTTGATCATTAAAGCATTTAAATACACAGTTGTGTTTGACTTTCATATGCTTCTTTGCGTAATCTCTTATCTGGTTGATTTAGATTATGGCTTACAAGGTTTAACATAAAACCCATAGGGAAAAAACTTCACCCACCATTGTTGCTGAATAGGCACTCACTCTATAGCCCAGAGAACGACACAGAAAAGAAATCATTGGATTAGCTCAATTTCCAGTGACATGCAATTGACAGTCATTGATTGCCAATAACAAACAATCTGAACTTAACAAACTTGAGAATTTAAAGTGACAACACTGCAAGTAAAGCACACTTAGAACGTCAATAGCCAATGTGTGAATGCGGATAGCTGATGTAGTTAATATTAAGTAAATTTTGTTGTAAATATACGTTTTAAGGCCAATAAAGATTAGATTTCATTCATTCATTCATTCATTTTCTTGTCGGCTTAGTCCCTTTATTAATCCGGGGTCGCCACAGCGGAATGAACCGCCAACTTATCCAGCATTCGTTTTACGCAGTGGATGCCCTTTCAGCCGCAACCCATCACTGGGAAACATCCATACACACACATTCACACTCATACACTACAGACAATTTTAGCTTACCCAATTCACCTGTACTGCATGTCTTTGGACTTGTGGGGGAAAACGGAGCACCCGGAGGAAACCCACGCGAACACGGGGAGAACATGCAAACTCCACACAGAAATGCCAACTGACCCAGCCAAGGCTTGAACCAGCGACCTTCTTGTTGTGAGGAGACAGCACTACGTACTGCGCCACCAGGTCGCCAGATTAGATTTTAAATACATTTTATTGTTAAATATAATTTAATACCCATTTCACTGTAATTAAACTTAACTTTTATGTTATACAGATGTTACATTTAATTATTGTTCCTTTTAATAGAAGTATTATTAAATCATAAGCACATCATAGTCATAAAATGGAAAACAATAAGATGAGTTTAAAGAGTTTGTCTCTAGAGAACCGAACGTGATTCAATAGTTAAAAAACTGTTTTCTTTCTGTTGACTGAAGTGAAGCCAACAGAAATAGAAGCAAATCTCTACCACTAGCATCTCAAAGCTGGGTAATCTCAGACTTTCGGTCACACACACACACTTACATACACACAAGCAAACAGGGGCAATGGGTTTCTTTCCACTCCCACCTTCAGGGTCCTGCAACCTTTTACTGCATTACATACAGTCGTATCCATGAACCCAGTGAACCTCACATGTATGATATATTTAACCTGCACAATTTCACCCAGTGTGAATGTATACATTGTACATAGCTTCTCAGGTTTGAGGGGATGCCCTCACAATCTTTTTTTCTGGGTTAGCTATTCCTCTGAGAGCATTTACGGTAACTTTGACTTAGCAAACATAACAAATCCAGCCCACAGTAACATTTGCACACACTCAACCTCACAGTTGCAGAAGATAAGCAGAGATTGCCATGCAGACAGTGTCATGATGCAATGATTATCAAACTTGCATGTGCTATTTAAAGTCAGCATAAAATCAAAATGTACTTGTCTTATTGCAGTGGTTCTCAAGCTTTTTTCACTAAGTACAACCTCAGAAAAAACTGTCTCTCCAAGTACCACCATAATAACCAGTATTGAAGTACAGTTGCGTAGTAGGCCTAATTAAGCAGCTACAGCACCGCACAGTTCAAAAACAAGGCATATTATTCTTCGAATTAAGAATATTTATTATTGTCAGCCACGTAAATAAAAGGTTTAGCCTATTAAAAGCAATTTACTGATCACAATGGTGTTATTGTAAACGTCAAAGGGTTAAAAGTGTGTTCATTTTTTTAAACTTTAATTATCGAGAGATTCCTCCGCGTACCACTAGAAGGAAGCCACTACACGTACCAGTTTTGGCCCGTTTCCACTTAGTGGTACGGTACGGTACGGTTCGGTACGCTTTTAAGGCCGTTTCCACTGTCTAAAAGCGTACCGAACCGAACTGTACCGTACCACTTTTTAGTCACCCTTTGCAAAGGGTCCCAAGCGTACCAAAGCGTGCTGTAAGGCGGAGCTAGATGCGCAGCTGAACGCCATTGGCTTACAGAGATATTTGCTTGCACAACAAGCCAGAATGAAAACAAAAGACCCGCCATGTTTAATACACAGCCGAGAGACAATGCTCCGAAATAATATCAGCATATAATAACGAGCCATGGTCGATCGAGCTTAAACAAACCTTGTCGTCGTCTTGAACGGCCACAAAGCCGAGAGAAGAGCAGATTCTTATGGGTTACGAGCCCATAAGCGCGAGCGCGTGAGGTTTCGCTTGTCTCTTGTGCTCGCGTGCGCGTCAATGTTTGAAATAACAAAGTTCTTAACCTGGACTATTATAAACTTGGAATGACGGACCCATAAAGCTTTAGACATTTCCTCGAGCGAAAATGACGTCGACTGAAACTTTCTGTCGTACACCACGCCCACCAAAAGAGTACCCTTTTGCAGTGGAAACGCAAGCCTGATAAAGGTGACCCGTATCGACCCGTACCGTACCGTACCGTACCACTCAGTGGAAACGGGCCATTTGAGAACCACTGTCTTATTGTATAGTGCTTATTATGTATAGTGCTTATATGTATAGTGTTAGATGAACGATGTATCTGTGCACTTCATCATTTTGTACAAATTAATTTGCCTCTATAATCTTTTATCAAATATCACAATCTTCTCTCACCCCTTCGAAACAACTTTTCTCCACTTCTATTTACATGGAATGCCTTTCAGAAGGGATAACAGTCCTTGTCTTGTTTTTGTCCATTCCTCAATTTTCCTCCATTTTATAAGCATTGCATATCTTTCAACGATCCAACCGGTTCCCAAAGGATAATGCAACCAGATGTATACCACAATACGGGAAAAAAGGACAATCTTAACTTCCGATTACCGGATTTAATCTTCCAGCTCATTAAAACACCTTCTTTATTTCTGTTAAATCCTATATGAAGTACACATACATCATTTATAAACAATTAACGATATAATGATTTGATACATTGATTGTTTTAAATCCTGGTTGGATGTATCTCTTTTTAAATATTTTTTAAGCAAGAAAAGAGGTATTTATTTATTCATTACTTTAATTAAGGGTCATTAATCAATATTCTGTGACCCAAGATTAATGCAGGGTTAACCTAAATAAGAAAAGAAAGTCATTTATCCTCATTGTTAAACTGTATCTTTGGTACATATGTATAAATGTCACTATGATGACATTTATATTTTTATTTTAAGGTGACATATATTGTGAAACAGTATTTTATAAAAGAGAGAGAGATAAGGACACGTCTCTATCCACTCAACCTTCATGTGATCACTAGAAGTTCACTGGCTGCAACGGTCATGTGACCAAATATTGCACTGCTTACAGGAAAACCCGTGCACATGGAGACAGAAATAGCCGTAGTGTTGTGACACAGATGTGTGTTGGCCGTGTCAATGAGAGATGCCTAAGTGAGATGTCTGAGTATTTCATTGCATTGCATCGGAGGAACCATTAGAACATTATGGTTAAATTCATATTCCAATTTACACCATGTAAAGTCATTTTATTTAATTTTTGAACCCATTCCTCGATATAAATGCTTCACTCGCCATTAGTGATCATTTATTAATTCCACAAGTACAAGTGTCTAATTACATGTTTTGCTAAGGTCAAGTAAGTAGTATTTGGCAGGTCAATCTCCACGTGGTGGCTCCTATTAGGCTCCATGTAAAATTAAGCAGGTTTTCCCCATATTTTACATAGTTTTAAGTATACAGACACTCTCAAAAGTATTATTTATTTTCTTTAAGAATGTGTTTTCAATGCCAAGGACGGGCATTTTCCACTAGCAATGTGCATGTGACACAGGATATGAATACCTGAGCTTATTCTATTCCTGACTGAGTGCCGCTTCACCTTAAGAGTCTGGCATATATCATAATATATATCATATAACAGACACCAGTCATTCATGTTCACACGTGTAAGCATACAAATATATCCAATGAAGCTTCTGAATATGTGCCAGTGAAAAGAGAGTAAGCAATAAAACTGGACAAATTCACATGGTTATTAGTCGAGCAGATGGTGTTCTCAGCATTCACAGTAGCAGAGGACCTTACTTCACAATGACTTTCAAGAATCAGGTACAGCAGAGAACTGGCAGAACTTTGTTGAGAGGTGTGTGCCAGGGTTTACACTCAACCTACTGCATGAACTCAACACATAAGGATGAATTGATGAAGGAACAGATCAGGATTTTAGTAAACAAATGTGAAACCCTAAAGTCTTTGTAAAAATCAAAATTAACTTTTTTTGTTTGTTAGCACAGTTTTATTCTTTAGGTGAAATCAAAATTAACTTATTTTTGCTTGCTAGCACAAATGTTTATTCTTTAGGTGAACAGTTCATCTGTGCAAGTTAATTCACTGATAAAAAATGTTTGTTTTGGTAATCTGACTATTGCATTTGTGTCTGGAATGGCGATCCTTCTCTGTTGACGTCAGTTTAATGGATTCAGACACAATATTCCTAATCAGCAACTTCCTGTTCACGTGGACTTTAAAGTATTCTAAACTTGCGCTTCATCAATTGACATTGACATTGATTCTGATAACTGAAACCTTATGACAAATAATTCTTTCTAAATAAACGAAATACAACTTCACATTTGTAAAGATGACTTTTCAAGTGACTACTAAAGCAAGTTATTTCTACTAATGACGTTCAAACTCTTTTTTTAGTTCAAGTATTTTGAAGTACACACTCGAATAGTGACTTGTTTTTTCTGTTGTCTGGCAACTGCATTTCTTCTGCCTGAGTTTTTCCCAACTATGAATCTGACCCAGCTAAGCAGAAACAAGACCTGCTCACAGTTCAGAGGTTAAATCCTTTGAAGGGTATGAAGACTATTCCGAAAACTCCCCCTTACCCTAAATCTAACCCATGCGGTATCTAAACCTATACTTTCTTAGATGCAGTACACATCAAGTACAAATATTAAATAAAGTGCAGCCATCAATTTGCCTCTTGCAGGTGAATTTGAGGAGACCCAGCAAGCATTTTTTGCTTTTAAAAGATGTCGATTGGATGTCTAATAAACATAGTTGTCTTGGCAAAAAAAAAAAAGACTAAATTTGGGATGTCAGTGGAAATCTAATAGACGTATAAAAATAGGCTAAAACAAGACTAGTCATCAAATGAACAAAAATGAATGATAAAGTACACATAAAGTCTGTCTACTCTGTCTACTCAACGGCTAGTCTAGCTTTGAGTTATTCTTAGTTGTCTATTAGATTTTCACTGACAGCCCAAGTTTAGCCTTGTTTTAGCCAAGCTGTCTACGTTCAGATATATATATTAGACGTCTATTAAACACAAAACTGTTTGCTGGGAAGCTGATCTGGTCTTGGTTTTGACTTGTCAGTATGTCTGGTTTTAGATATCTGTTGATTGAAATAAAAGGCATATAAAAGTTTTGTTCAATTTCTGTTATCGTACATTTCCAAAGTATTGATTACACTTTAAAAAAATAAAAGTTTTTCATTGACATCAATTTTAATTACGCAAAGGTTCAGTAAGGTTCTTCATTAAAATAGTTTATCATTAAAATGTTCTTCACACTAAGTATTAAAATAGTTCTTTCAAGAAATGTGGGTTTTTAGGAAACCAAACTTTTTCTTCAACAAAAGCCTTCTTTTGGAAACATTATTTTAAAGGCACCATTTAATAAAAATCAGGATATACCTTGGCATAACTGAATAATAAGACTTTAGTACATGGAAAATCCCACCATTGTTTCCTTGTGCTCGTGTAAACCTTCTGAGTGTAAATTCCCGCTGAAAAATAGGAAACAAAACACAGACTCTGATGATCCACACAGGATAATAAATATGCATGCCCCAGGCAGTGTTTGATTGGCCACAACCTTTCCTAGTGAGATTACAACAATGATTCCCTAATGCTTCCCATGTACAGCATGTTACACGTATAACAGGAGAGCTCGGCACATCACAGTCCAGTTACAAAAGAAAAATTTCCAGCCCCTTAAAACATACATACACAGCCAAAAACTACTCATTAAAGTGATTTGAACCAAATCCAACTGCCTTATCATTAGGCCACAACTCCCATTGCGAACATTCAATTGTGAATATTTCACAAGAACACCCTGCTCTTGCTGTCACCAACATTCCCCTCACAAAATACAGACCAAAGGGGAACATGCCATCTTACCTTCAGAGCGTAAGCATATTTGAGAGGGACACACAGGTTCCTATTTTTTTTCTGTTTTCAGTCATGACCCAGCAGTCACGTACACATTGTTTATTTGCAAGTTTTCACCCAATGGTTGCAGTCCACTAATCTGCCGATCGATTTTTAGTTTACTAAATTTATTATTAATCTGAGGCTCAGTGGTCTGTGATTATATTGGTTAAGCTTTCTGGACAGATGTTTTAGTTTTTATTAAAGAATAACATTTTTAAAAGAGGTTAAAAAATACACACACATATACATACATACATACATACATACATAGCCAAATTTTATTGTTAGAATTTAATAAAATAACATATATTTATAATATACAATTTAAACATTTCAGTCAGATTAGAAAGGCAAACACACCTGTTAGAGCCAATAATGTTGTTTTTGGATAGTGCTCTAACATTGCACAATTGCAACCCGAGTTCATGTCAGTTTGATTCTATTGTCAGTGATAAAGTTTTTGCTATTATTTTGCAGTAGATTTTATTTTCTATATATTTTTTTAATTTTAGTTTCTGTCATTTGTATTGGTTTTGTTTATGTCTTTAAAATTTCTATTAAATTATTCGAGTAAATAAATGTAATCTAAAGTAAGTTCTTGTTTCTGCAAGTAAATGAAATTACATACATTAAAATTAAGAGTATCAGGTAATGTTTATTTCACGTAAACATTCATTCATTCATTCATTCATTCATTTTCTTTTCGGCTTAGTCCCTTTATTAATCCGGGGTCGCCACAGCGGAATGAACTGCCAACTTATCCAGCATTTGTTTTATGCAGCGGATGCCCTTCCAGCCACAACCCATCTCTGGGAAACACATCCATACATTCTCATTCACACACATACAATATGGACAATTTGTGGGGGAAACCGGAGCACCCGGAGGAAACCCACGCAACCACAGGGAGAACATGCAAACTCCACACAGAAATGCCAACTGGCCCAGCCGGGGATCGAACCAGCGACCTTCTTGCTGTGAGGCGAACGTGCTACTCACTATGCCACCGTGGCGCCTTCACGTAAGCAAATTATGTTAAATAATATCAATGTTTAATTTACAGAGGGGAAACTGATTACTTGTAATTTTGATTATGTAACCATATTACAAACATTTGATACATATAATTAGGATAAATGCTCAGAGGGGTTACTATACTATGGATAACATGATTACAAATGGCTGACACAATGCCAGCAAATGATTCATTATTTTCTGATTCTTCCTAATCCTTTATTTATTTTCATTTTTTATATATTTTTTAATTCTTCGATTTCACCAATTGGTGAAGTTTTTTCCTCGCTGATGTCGCCACTGGCTCGCATGGTTCGGGACTTGTAAAGCTGCGCATCGATGGATTCAGTGCTTGGACTCTCAGTAGTGAATATTTAACCACACTGAACTGAACTGAACTCCAACACTAAAAACTGGACGGACACTGTTTCAATTTACTATAACCTTCTATGTGAAACTGCTTGGGCACAATCTACATTCTAAAAGCGCTACACAAATAAAGGTGAATTGAATTAAAAATAAATTATATCATACTTGTTGTACAACTTGTATCTTTTAACTTTATATATTCACAATTTATACTTCCTCTCCACTCCCCCTATAGCTGGTGTGTGGTGAGCGTACTCGCAGAGTGGCAGAGAGGCCCCGCCTCATGTGAAGTACTTTGGGTGTATGGCCATACACGATAAATGTGCTATATAAATACACATTACATTTCAATAATATAAATGTCATGTAAATACTTTCAAAAAGTATGCTTCTGAATGTAGACAAATTAAATTTAAAAATAACAATGAGCAAGCTCTATCAAAAGTAATCTAAAAGTAATCCAAATGTACTCTGATTAGAGCTAAGCTACAATTTCCATCATGTAATTTGTAATGAGTAACACAGACTAGCCTACTTGAAACCAATCTTGTCAGAGATGTTTGTTTGTATGTTTATTTAATTTTTTCAAGGAATCATTCTTTGTTGCTTCTGTTTTGAGCCTGTCCAGAACCATTAACACTTGCTTATTTGCCTCCTTTCAAGTCCCTTTACTTTCATGCCCCACGATTAGTGACAAGAAATTAAGCAAAAATGTAGAAATCAATTAAATAAAACTGATATAATTGTCTTCCTCTGAAGTAGCATTGAGGACATGACCCAGGACAAACTCAAAGCTTAAGCACAAGACCCCTGACAACACCTTATAAATTTATAACACACGTGGTGCCTGTAATTGAAACTCTGGGCTTTCACACTCTCAGTTTCCAAACCCTGAACAGATCCAGGAAAACACTAATGTTTGATGTAAGACTGACAGAAAGTACTGGGCCAATGTGTCAAGGCTTTACTGTGTCTTTGTATTTTAAACCAAAACATATTATATGTGCTATAGAGTGAGTGTTTACAGACAGAGGTGGTTTTATATATGATGAAAGGTCAGTGGTGTGTTATCCGACTACAAACATCTGCTTCCACAACATTTGGCTTCTCCCCTCAGTTAAATGACCCACATACACCCCATCAGCCAATAGTCAACCTGCTCTCCTGTGCAAATTTATCAACAAGAGTTAATGTTAACATGAACTTTGCTCTCATAACAAACCAGCTCTAAAGCGGCAAATAGCTTGCTTTGGCTTCCCCTCTTTCATCTTTTTTCTCCTCTTTCTTTATGTCATGCTTACACAGTAAAAAAAATGTTGTTTCAACTTAAAAAGTATTCGTGCTGCCTTATAATTTTACGTTTACTTCACTTAAAGTTGACAGAACTTGACAATACAAGTGCAATGGACATGGTCGAGGTTTAGTTCATTTAAATATTCATTTATTTTCTTTTCGGCTTAGTCATTCATTCATTCATTTTCTTGTCGGCTTAGTCCCTTTATTAATCCGGGGTCGCCACAGCGGAATCAACCGCCAACTTATCCAGCACATTTTTACGCAGCGGATGCCCTTCCAGCCGCAACCCATCTCTGGGAAACATACACACATTCACATTCATACACTAGGGACAATTTAGCTCACCCAATTCACCTGTACTGCATGTCTTTGGACTTGTGGGGGAAACCGGAGCACCCGGAGGAAACCCACGCAACCACGGGGAGAACATGCAAACTCCACACAGAAATGCCGACTGACCCAGCCGGGGCTCGAACCAGCGACCGTTTTCCTTCCTGCTCACTACGCCACTGCGGTGCCCCTTTTCGGCTTAGTCTCTTCATTAATTTGGGGTCGCCACAGCGGAATGAACCACCTAATTTAAATATATAAGTTGTAATTAAGAATGATGTTGATCAGACTTCATAAATCAAGTGAAATGGACATGGTTTAAGTTTAGTAAACTAAAATATCGAAGTTGCCTTAACTCACGTTAAAGTTGAGAGGACTTAATATGTAGGAAACACCCATACACATGCTCATACATGTTTTATTTTAAGTCTAATAAGTTCAGCCAAGTAAAACTTCGATTTTTAAGTAATGCCAACACTTTCAATCCAGATAAGTTAACTCAAAATATTAAGTTGTGAAAACTAATTGACAATAATTTTTTACAGCATACATTGTAAAAAAAAATCCTGGTTGACTTAAATCTCAATCAAATTAACCTTATAAGTTCATTGAACTTTTCTTAACTTAAAACAGCTTGCATAACTTAAAGTCAAGTTAGAACATGATTAACTTAGTTCAATACATTACAATGAACTAAAAAGATTTGTCATAACTGATTATATAATTTTTTACAATGTAGTTATGTAGAAATGTAATAAGATTGTTACAGAAAGGACAGGAAACAGCTATGTAAATACAAACAGTTTATTGTACAAAGGATAGCAGGTAAACAGAGATCAGTAAACAGATGTCAGGGAGAAGACTTCACTACTGGATGTTTTAGGAGGTAGACTCGGAACCAGGAACAGAGAACCACACATGGAGACAGGACGAGGACCAGATGGGGAACCAGCAGAAACCTCAACAAGGAGAGAGACACTAGAGACAAGCAATGAGGATATTTAACTTGTCTCTGCCCATTAAGGATAGCGCAATCCTTTTATACATGCAACAAGGTTGAACACAGAGTGGAGCGTGAGCTGGGATTTTATGGGGCTGTCGTAATGATCGGTGACGAGTGGCAGGTGTGAGACTGATACTCAGGTGAGTGTGATCTCTGTGATTTTGTGAGTGGAAAATCTGGTCTGACTGTGACAAATATCCCCATTGTTATTCTTATTAGTGTATAATTTGTGCTTTTATTAAGCATAGAAAACTTTGAGCTTTAAAAAGCTTTAGAGTTTGGTCACCATGTTTCTGTGCCATATTGAGCCAGAATTTGGAATGGCCGAAGAACAAATCCATGATATGCCAAAGGACTGCTCACGAGGCTGTCTGTGAGAACAAATATGTCATATTATGAACATTTTCTTCAAATATAAAAAAAAACTTTTCACAAAAATGTTTCTTCTGTGGCATCACTGTGATTATATTAGTTTAAAATACTGATTCATTCCTGTTTAGGTATATTTTTTATACTTGAAATATGCATTTAACTATATACATTATTATAAGTATTATTATAAGACATTATTATAAGTATTAAAGTAGATATGAATGAAATTTCTAGGTAGACAAAAAGAGCAGGTTCAGCTCCATGCATGTTTTATTTGTAAACACACACTAATCCAAGTAATGGCCTACTGGTTAGGGAGTTGGACTAGCTCACTTGCCGGTCCCAAAAGGAATTGAAGATGGGAGTGAATGAACCTTTCCCTCTACACATTCAATACCCAGCTAATGGTGCCCCTAAGGAAGCCACCTAACTCCTAATTGCTCCCCAGGTGCTGGAAGCAATAGCTGCTCACTGCATGTGTGTGTTTGTGTGTGTACCATGTATACATTCATACATATATACATAATTTATATGGGGCGACATGGTGGCGCAGTAGGTAGTGCAGTCGCCTCACAGCAAGAAGGTCGCTGGTTCGAGCCTCGGCTGGGTCAGTTGACATTTCTATGTGGAGTTTGCATGTTCTCCCCGTGGTTGCGTGGGTTTCCTCCGGGTGCTCCGGTTTCCCCTACAGTCCAAAGACATGCGGTACAGGTCAATTGAGTAAATTGTCCGTAGTGTATGTGTGTGAATGAGTGTGTGTGGGTGTTTCCCAGAGATGGGTTGCGGCTCGAAGGGCATCCGCTGTGTAAAACAAAATGCTGGATAAGTTGGCGGTTCATTCAGCTGTGCGACCCCGGATTAATAAAGGGACCAGGCTGAAAAGAAAATGAATGAATGAATGAATATAATTTATATCTCAAATTTATGTATATTGAAAATATGACATAAAAATACATAAAACACATAAAAAGCAGACTGAATGTATATTTACGTGTTAGTTTAATAACAGCACACTTAAATAATCTTTCTTAAGTAAAGGAACTTTTACTGCCGAAAACTGAATAGAGACTTTAACGAACACACTCAACAATTCTGATCACAGGTCCAGTTTATCATGCAATTATTTATGAAAATGAAAGGCAAGTTGTATAATTTTCCAGTTATAATGAATTTACTTCTTGACGGAATGAACTGGGTCATTATTTAAAGAGATGGACAGAGCAGGTCATTAAGAGTGGGGTCAGGGAAGCCTGTTGAGGCATGAACAATTCATTATCCACCATTAACACACTCGGCCGCTTCGATGCTTCAGTAGCCTCACAAAACAAACTCACACAGATACAGACCCCTATTCTGAAAAATGTGCGGGTTCACAAACAGAGACTGGTTCAATGTTAAATAAGAGACACCATATTGCAGAAATCAATGGGAAAAAATCTATCAACTGATCCATAAGTTGACATACGAAGTGGAGTTCTGGTTATCAGGTAAGAATGTGACTTTGGCTGTAAAACGATTACCCACATGCTCCTGATACACACACACACACACACACACACACACACACACACACACACACACACACACAC
>CAIGQQ010034676.1:197987-219199 GCA_903798035.1 Danio albolineatus
CACACACACACACACACACACACACACACACACACACACACACACACACACACACACACACACACACAGACGTTTGTTTTTGTGAATTGTAGCGACATTCCATAGGCGTATTAATATTTTATTGACTTACATACACAGCCATTTGAAACGTAATTATCTCTTTTTTTAATGTATTGTCATCAACTTGCTTGTTTGTAGAGCAAGTAGTTTGTTTGACTGTTTACTGCCATTTGTTACGCCTCACTTTCCCATTTTCAAATGAATTAAAAGTCTTAAAACAATCGCAGAAAAGACTTTACTTCCGCATTGCAAAATAAGGTAAATACTTGCACAAACCGTTGAGTCTGTCCACTGCATTACCATAAGGCTTTTAGTAGACTATGAAAAAAGCATAATTGTTGTGTATATAAATGGAGGGCATAATTTAGCTTCCATAACCACAGAAAAAAAGAGCAGTCTAATAGCAGTATAATGCTCTGATTTAGTAGTCTCCAAGAAAGTAAATGCTGTGTTCATAATATAACCTAGTCCTAAGAGTCATTTAAAATTGAATCAACTGCACAGTTGACAGTATATTTTTTGTTTTGTTTTGACATTAAATCAAGGTTGTATTTTGTATATAAACCTTTTGTATTATTTATAATGTGTCATGTTATCGTAATATGTTGTAAAGTCTCTTTCGAAGTCCTACTAATACATTTCTTAATTGAGAACTCATATTTGTCATATTCTTTGGCCAGTATAAATTTAATCTCGTTCGCTTCTAACTTCAAAACTACAACTTAACTATACAATATCACAAATAGTCTGTTGTCTATTTCATCTTTTTGTTGGTAAAATAACCTGGTCTTTTGATACTTATACCTTCTATTCAGTTTTCATTTTATTTGACTTTCTTTCAAGCTGTGAATGTTTTTATCGTACATCAGCTGCAAAAATATTTCTGAAGTGATTCTTGTGATTCACACTCAAATGGTTCAGTATATGATAATGAATTCAGGTTAACCTCATTCAATTAATATGATTCATCGTTTTATATTATGAGCTCAATAAACTGAATTAAGGCACAGCATTAAATGAACACTCTTGTTGACTGTGAGAGACTGTGGTCAGTAGGTGACCCAGAAAAAAGAGAGAGACTGTAAAATACACCTATCTTGTCCTTTGATTTTGTCCCTGAGAAATACCCCAGGTAGCAAAGAATTTTGGCCCAGATTTGGCATAAAGCTGGCACAGCACGCATTTCTCCGGCTCTGGCATACATGGCATGTGGGCCAAACATGGCTCAGGTTTGACAGAGATGGCACCATCTTTAAGCATAGCATTTGGCCCAGATGTTAAAAATTGATATGTGGGCCATGTGTGTTTGGCCTGTCTTGACCCACATTTAAAATACATTTAAATTATTTTTTGAGTAAAGAAATATTTTGATCCACAAAGTCATTTCCATCTTCCTGTTAGCATCTTCTAATGCCTTCATTTTAATCCAGGAAACTATCAAAATGTATTAATGTATTGTTTTCTGTATGTTGCAAAATAACTGAATTTAACCTACATTACATATATTTTGTTACCCAACTTATTATTTTACAACTTATATTATTATTAACCATTACTAAATATTGTTATTATTATCACGCCTAAAGCGCAATGGGTTTATCAATTTCATTGCAGTCGTGACACACCAAATATGGTCAAACATGAGCCACAGCTGGCCCAGTTCAGGCCGAGTTATGGATTATTAACTTGGTTGAGACTAGGCCCAGGTATGGTCCATGTTTGGCCCTTATACGGAAGCCAGACTTATGCCAGCTGGGCCAAAGAAATTTTGCTATGTTGGACATCTGAAACAACTGAAAGTTGCTTTAGAAATGTAGTGGTACTGCTGCAACCATTTGTAAAGCAATTTTATCACTTGCATTTATCAATTCAATTCAATTCATCTTTATTTGTATAGCGCTTTTACAATGTAGATTGTGTCAAAGCAGCTTCACATGCATTATAAAAAATTGAAACAGTGTCAGTCCAGTTTTCAGTGTTGAAGTTCAGTTTAGTTCATTTCAGCGTGGTTTAATATTCACTGCTGAGAGTCCAAACACTGAAGAGTAATCCATCGATGCGCAGCCCTACAAGTCCCGAACCATGCAAGCCAGAGGCGACAGCGGCGAGGAAAAAACTTGTGGAGAATTTAAAAAAGTGAAGAATTAAAAAACCTCAAGAGAAACCAGGCTCAGTTGGGCAAGACCATTTTTCCTATGGCCAGACGTCTTGTGCAGAGCTGCAGTCTTGGCGCAGGGACTGGAGAACGCTGGACATCCATCACGGAGATCACTTGAAATTTGGTAACACTTCACAATGAATGTTGGTGCTCTAACATGTAGTAATTTATTCATAAATAATGCACAGATAATGACGAGTTATTGTATGACTCATTAAGAACTAAACTTAACCAGCTTGAACTATTCCTGACACTAAGGCCAAATGAATGGTGATTTGCAGTGGTCTGTGGTGTGTAGACAGCTGTTGGGGTCCCGTCTGGCTTAGTCACGCTGCAGCTGCTGTCAGTAGTTCAGATTCTCTCGTTCAGGCACTACTATCATAACCCTTGCTTCATTCATGCTTTCTGAATTTACAGTCTGAACTGTCAAACAGACCTCAAACTTTATTGTGGATAAGAAAACCATTAACCCTGATGGCATATTATTACTTAATAATGATGAAAGCCATGTCTCTGCAATTGAAGTAATAACATAATATTTTTGTAAATCATTAGTTGAGCTTTTGATTATTAACACATTGATTTAGAATATTCAATAATATTGAGGGAATAATACATTAAAATCATTATAAACAAATATATTTAAAAAATAATAATTTTTCTTTCGGAATTTTTGCACTTTATGTACATTTCAAAAATCCTATTTGTTAATTCCATGAAAAAAAGTTACATTGTTTGTCAAGTAATGGAAATGCAAAACCTCCAAGAGCATAGTAGGAGCACTGGATTTACTTAATTTTAACATTGCAGTTTTATTAAGAACTGTATCATTATATGCATGACAAACAATACCAAGCTGAATATAAGGATGCGATTTAAGTTATAGAAGTTTTAATTGAATACTGGTTTGGTCCCTGAACTAAATTAATGTAGAACTTTGTACTTTTTTATAGAACTATCTTCATCTATTCTTGATCTGTACGACAAGGTGCCATTTAACAACAACATGTATATTACTCAATCTAATACTATATAGCGTTATTAGTTGCTAGTGCATAATTCACTAATGTTTTAGTTGGTACTGACGAATGAGTCATGCATTAATTCATGATTACCTTCTTTAAGTAAAGGCTAGTCTCAGCCATGTCATGCCATTTTCTAATGATGCATATGGCACACTTTTCTGAAATCACTTCAGCAGACCCTCAGTCATTCTCTGATTGGTTTAAACATTTCCAGAAGTCGAGCGTGCAGAAATCTTAACCAGTCCTGCTGGAAACAAGTCTGACTGGATAAAAAAAAGCTGCAGTCTGCCTCTACATATATGTCCTACTTATTTTCTTTGTGATTTTCTGACAGATCGTTAATTATTTTGATGCGGCATTGTGAATAAATGAGGTCAGGCTGTTATTTTATTGACATTTCCATATCCATGGACATGACGTGACAAAAAGAAAGGTGATTAGTTGATTAGCTTGTCTGTAAAATAGCTTTTTGGTCAGTCCTTGACCATTCAAAGGCTCTAATAATAAGGTCTGGCTATGCAAGACTACGTAAGTGATAACATAGGAATAGGCAGTTGTAGCGATATTTGAAATATATTATTTATTTCTCCAATCATTTTCAATCATCATGCTACATTTTGGTAATTTTGCCTCCAAATAAAATTTGCCCAAAGACGCATAACATATGATCTCTAAATAAATAGGGGTGCTGTGACTTCTATTATAGATATTCTTAGCATCCCTTTACAAGAGAGTGGCATAACAGTGTTTAGTCATGCTGTTGCTTTTTCTTTTACACATGAAAAAACTAGTTTTCGATTTTATTTTAATTTACATGAACAAAGGGAGCTGTTTACATTGGTTACCAAGGCAATTACTGATGCGTTTTGTGCAACTTTCATAAGAGCTCTGTTGCAGCACGACAGTGGTAAATGAAACTGGTGCTGACAGGCCTGGTTTGGCACGGAATGGAACATTTTAGCATAAAGAACGGTTCAGCACGATAGTGGAAAAGCAGCTTTAGAAATTATTTTATTAATTGTAAAAAAGAAAAACTGCTGAATGCAGCCTACCCTATGCATTCAGTCACAAACATGGTGCAAAAAATCCAGCAAGATATACAGTCAAGATGAAGCAGTCAATTACGGAGGCACCTGTGTTATTAGTTTTATCAGTTATTATCTGGTAATAACATACCTTTGATTGATATTAGCGTGTCCAAAGTTAGTATTTGGAAAAAGGAAATGGTTTTGAACCAGAGTGAAAAGGCAGACATAATGTAGAGTAAATGTATCCAAGGCAGATTAGTCAGAAAAATCATCTTTTCCACAATGTTGTATGAGCACAAGAACTGGATATTAAGAAAGGCCAATCGAAGGAAAATCAATGCATTGGAAATTGTGGTGCTGGTGGAAACTGTTGCCAATGGAAACAAAGGACATGGATAGCCAGGAAAACGAACAGGAAAGTGAATAGGGAATAGAGAATGGATGTCAATATGCTGAAATTATATGACGAATGATTTCGCTAAACTGTGTGCAAAGTCAGTAATGTTGGGAATGGTCACTGAAATGGTCTTTGAAAAGCAGTCTCAACAGTACAGCACGAACAGTGGTTTTCCTCAAGGAACTGATACAACAAGGACTTAAAATATCAGATCTTAAAGTTCCCACATCTGAAGATATATAACTTAACCACAGAGCAGAATTTTATATTACCACAATGTTACCAGTTACACAAAGTTAAATGTTGCTGTCAACTGATTCTGCATTTATAAATAACTGTTTTTCCATATATCATAAGGATCATCTCTGCTTTGTGTGACTGCAGGCACAGCTGTGATTCCCTATCTGCTAACACAACCGGGCTGCTGAGAGTGACAACTGCGTGTGTCTTTAAGGGTGACTTTGCTATAATGCATTTTGTTCACAAAGCTTTCATTGTTCTTTCAGTGCACATTTCTGAAAACCATGTTATGCTGTTTCAGCAAATAAAGGTTGTGGAGCCTTCTTACAAGTTTAAATAGGTGTAAGAAAAACTGAAAGCATATTTGGACTTCTTGGTGCATATAATCCAAGTTTAAAATGAGTGCCTTTCATTAAGACTTTGGCAAAAATACTCAAAGCTGGAATACATCTTTTGGACAGCTTGATGAAGGTCAGCAGATTTTTTTAGTGTTGGAGTTGACATTTCACAGATGATCCCTTTTTAAGACTTTGATGCCCCCCAGTTGATCAATAACAAATGAGTTTGATAATTAAACCAATTTTCAACCAGCATAAGTTGTTTTCATGATTGATGTGTCTTGCTTCTTCTAACAAGCAGTACACATTTCTTCCACATTTCTGATTTGGAATTACTTAAAAGTCTGTTATGTGTGAGATATTAAAAAAACAACAAAAAAAAAAAAACAGAGTTTTCCTCTGTAACCAATTAAAAGTCAACAAGTGTATGAAGCATGTACGCTACCTGACAAAAATCTTTTCACATATCCATGTTTTAGGAACAACAAATAATAATGTCTAGTTCATCATTTGATATCAAAAGTGATATATGAAAGGCAAAGGCCTCTAGATTACGCTTTTTTAACCAAAATAAAATGTGATCATGTCTTGATTTTTAATGACTTAATTAGGCGTAGTGAGAAGCACGTTCGCCTCACAGCAAGAAGGTTGCTGGTTTGAGCCCCGGCTGGGTCAGTTGGCATTTCTGTGTGGAGTTTGCATGTTCTCCCTGTGGTTGCGTGGGTTTCCTCCGGGTGCTCCGGTTTCCCCCACAAGTCCAAAGACATGTGGTATAGGTGAATTGGGTAGGCTAAATTGTCCGTAGTGTATGAGTGTGAATGTGTGTGTATGGATGATTCCCAGAGATGGGTTGCAGCTGGAAGGGCATCCACTGCGTGAAAAAATATGCTGGATAAGTTGGCGGTTGATTCCGCTGTGGCGACCCCGGATTAATATAGGGACTAAGCTGACAAGAAAATGAATGAATGAATGAATGCATGAATAATTAGGACCGTAAGGTCTGACTTTCTCCGTCTTCCAGTGGCGCTACGGCCCGTGTAGAGCCCTGGCCTCTTGCAATACTCCACTCCAGCCTTCCCGATCCAGAGCCTGCTTTCTCTAAGCATGCACTCTTAGGTTACATCATCTTCTACGTCATCTAACCACCTCTTCCTTGGCCTACCAGGATGTCTCCTTCCTCCTAGTTTTAGCTTGTATGTTCTTTATTTGCTCTTTGTTTGGGGAGTCTCTTTAAGTGTCCCAGCCATCTTATACGGTTCCTCTTTATTTCCGTGACCAGGTTTGGCTTTGCATACATGTCTGCCACTTCTGTATTATTCCTTATCCGCCATTCACCTTGGTCACGCTTCGGTCCACAAATCCTCCTTAGGATCTTCCTCTCCCATGCATTAAGAATCTGTTCGTCCCAAGTTCTTAATACCCACGTTTCTGACTTTGCTTAGACAAAACTCTTGTCAATTAATAGAACCATAGTGTACATTATAGAATATAAAGTCATGATGCAGTGAAAAAAGAATTAATATTGTATATGACTGCCATGAGCTTGGACGACTGCATCCATACACCTCTCCAATGACTCAAATAACTTATTAACAAAGTCATCTGGAATGGCAAAGAAAGCATTCTTGCAAGACTGTCATAGTTAATCAAGATTCTTTGGATTCACCTTCAATGCCTCCTACTTCATCTCACCCCAGACATGCTCAATAATGTTCATGTCTGGTGTATGGGCTGGCCAATCCAATCAAAACTTTGATGTGGAGACTGAAGTATGAGAAGGAGCGCTATCCTTCTAAAGAATTTGCTCTCTCCTGTGGTTTGTAATGTAATGGGCAGCACAAATGTCTTAATACCCCAGGCTGTTGATGTTGCCATCCACTCTATAGATCTCCTGCACACCCCCATACTGAATGTAACCCCAAATCATAATTTTTTCTTCACCAAACTTGACTGATTTCTGTGAGAATCTTGGGCCAATGTGGGTTCCAATGGTTCTTCTGCAGTATATGTAATGATTGGGATGCAGTTAAACAAACGATTAATCGAAAAAATCTATCTTCTGCCTCTTTTCCAAATGTTTAACTAGAAGTCAAGTTATTATTTGTTTCTCTTACAAATGAGATCAAAGACTTTTGTAAGGTAGTGTCTAATATCTGGTCTGATTTTAAACTCAAGTAGTGTATCTTAGTCTTTAAGCTAATATTAGTAATTAGTAATATTAGTATCCACTGTTGATATTAGCAGATGTTTGCATGTAAAAATATAGGCTATTACTTGTTTATGGGGTTATATAATATAATGTTCAAAGCAGATGTTCAGAAATACCTGCCAAACAGGACAAATGCAACAAAATGTCCAAAACACATGCACAGATACAAACTGATTATATAATATGTGAAATCAAATGGCCATTCAGGTCAAACAGCTGCAGAGTCTAGAAATGTTTGTACTTTAATATGTGTGCCCTATGTCCATCCTTTTGTTGGTTTTGGCTGCTTTAGGATCAGTCACATTCATGGGGAAAAATATAACTGTGCAATATAAAATGCACAGCAAAGACCCATTATATGGTGAATTCTTAAATCGCTTGCTTCTTATTTTGAAAGCATAAGAGCATGAAAGCACCTCAAATTATTATCAACTCTCTGCATTTTATATTAATAGGTGATTTGAGTAAAATATTCAATGTCAAATGTTTTATTTTCTAAACGGATCGTGTCCTCAAATAGGAACATTATCAGGAAATACAATAGGTCAGTGGGTAAATATAAAACATTACATATTTCAGACCTTAAATGATCAAAAACAATATGTACATAAACATTTTACACACACATGCAAACACACACATTACCCTGGTAAACGTTAGATTTTGGCTCCCCCTCATGGAACGAATTGGAAGGTTAAGGGTCTATTATTAGTGGTGTGGTTAGTTCGTATGTGGAGACTGTCGTACAAAATGGGTATGCCTGGGTATTTCTGTGATTGACCCTTGGGTTTATTGAAACCACAAATGGTTGTTTATATAGTATTGTGTCACCAACTGACAAAATGTGGGACGAGCGCCTCCTGGTGGCAGAAGGCTAATCAACATCAACGTTGGCTTTTCCTACAAAGCTGTGTGGTAAATAACGAATCATATGTAATCTGGTTAACGTAATCAGAATTTTTTTAATTAAGTACTAGTAATTCGAGGAAAATCCTATCTAAAAGCTATTATTTTAATTTATTTTTATATAGCCTAAGAATATATTTGTCTTATTAACGATTATTTTTTTCACAATAAACCTGCTTACATACGATCTTTCTGGTTTGCAACGCTACTATTGTTTGTTGTTTTTTGTCATGTCTACTGTCATGTCAAATGCACTTGTAATGTTTTTAGATGAACTGTTGCAGTGATATTGCTGTGAATTTGCTTAATTTTAAGTAAATGTTTTTAAATCCTAATAGGCTATGTTTTCAAGTTTTAACCAGTGTTATTATCTGCAATATTTGTGTTGGTATTACAGAGATCGTTCACTTAAAAATAAAAATTTACTCACTATTTACTCACCCTCAAGATGAGTTATAAACATCCATGAGTTTCTTTCTTCTGTGGAACAAAGATATTTTGAAGAAAGCTAAAATCGACTTCTCTAAAAGGAAAAAACAAAACCATGATCAATGGTTACAGGTTTCCAGCCTTCTTCAAAATACCTTGCTTTGTGTTAAACAGAGGAATGAACATTTTAAAGGTTTGGAGCAAGTAAGGGGTGAACGAATGATGACAGAATTTTTATTTTTGGTGTGAATTATCCCTTTAATCACAAAGAGCTGTAAACAATGAAATGGATCTGGGGATCACAAAACAGCCTGCAAAAAAAAATATTCACAAGTGTCCATTTATGGACTCCAGCAGGTGAATGTGACATCATATAAATTGAAAGGTACACTTTAAATTAAAGGACTTACACTGCTAACCTTTTGTAAAAACCAAGGTATCCATTTTAGAGCATCTCTGAATGCAATTTTTGATGCAGATGAGAAATAGAGACCACAAGGTGTCAGCCCTGTGAGCTAAGAGAAAATGTGTCTATAATTTATACAGGCTCACCAAAATTAGGCAACAGAAGATTATAAAAAGATTTCCTTGACTCAATACCTGCTCTGACAACATAAACAGCAAAATCCACATTGCCTTGAATCTACAGTTCAAGCTAGTGGTGTACCGGTGTGAAAGATATTTTCTCGACACACTCTTGCTTCAGAGGTGGCCAAAATTGTGATTATTGTATCGGTCATGACTGGAAGAGCATCTGAATAACAAATTATGAACAAGACTTATTTAAAACAGCAGAGAGCGCCACACATCCCTTTTAAAGATCAGTTTTAATCGCTGATACATCTGTAGCCTATACATTCTATGCAACTCCAGTAAAGCATTGAGAAGTGTGTAAAAGGATTTTGTGTTCTCCATATTCATTTGATTCATTGATGAAATAAAACACAACGACTAGGTTGAATGCTCTTGCTATGATCAGGGCAGGTGAGACATGCCAAAATGTCATAACAGCTTCTTTCTGGAAACCTGCTCAGCTGTTAGATGTGTAAAGTGAGATGATCCGCACAAGTATCATTTAACATTTAAAGGGCACCTATCTGCAATATCTAATTTTGGAAGCTGTTTGGGCATAAATGGGTGTCCACAGTCATACTGGAGTATTATAAACATAACAAGTCTCTTTTTATTAATTTCCTGAACTAAAAATAGGTTCCATAAATCTCAGTGATTTTGAGGCCCACAGCACTGCAGTTTTCCCTGCCCACCGATAAAGATTGACACATGCGTATAACCAGGTCTCAGTATTAACGCCTATAATCACGTCCACAAGATAGGATTTGCAAAGTAACTAAGAGTAAAATCCCTGTCCCAGCTCTATGTGATCCAACTGCACTTCAAGAAGCAGTAAGTGGTACACTTCGTGTTTTTATAGCATCTTGAAGCTATGTAATTCCGCATATGCAAACTGAGACTCAAGACACAATGCACTCAAGTTAGTGATGTCACTGTGAGGGGTTGGGTTAGGGGCAGGGTTAAGTGTATGATTTTATAACTTATACATTAAAAAGTTTTGCAGAACCATATTGTTGCCTAAATGCAAATCTTTTTGGAATCCCTTATTTGAGCAGATTGAATGGGAAAAAAGTTTGGAAGTTACCTAGTAAATACTGTCTCACCATTAGAGTTAAAGAAGTGACATATAAAGTAATTCATTTAATTTATCCAGTGAAACAAGCTGTTAAAAAGTTTTTTGAATTTAAATTTAAATTTTTAAATGCACACGTACCAAATGTTTTGGTTTGATGTTGCATTTTTCTTGTAAAGATATTTAGATATATAAATTTAGATATAAGATATACTGTATATATTAGTAAAACTTTGGCGCAAAATTCATTCATTCATTCATTTTCTTTTCGGCTTTGTCCCTTTATTAATCCAGGGTCGCCACAGGGTCGCCACAGTGCCACAACATCCATCCACACACACATACACTACAAAAAATTTAGCCTACCCATTTCACCTATACCGCATGTCTTTGGACTGTGGGGGAAACCGGAGCACCCGGAGGAAACCCACGCAAACGCAGGGAGAACATGCAAACTCCACACAGAAACGCTAACTGACTCAGCCGAGGCTCGAACCAGCGACCTTCTTGCTGTGAGGCGACATCACTACCTACTGTGCCACTACATCGCCCTTGGCACAAAATGTGTTTATTTGTTTGACGATTATATATTGGAAGTACCATGTAAACAAACAAAAATGGTCAACTATAAACCGAACATTTATTTCTTTAAAATTGATCTTTAGCATTGTATCGAAACCCTGAAAGTCATTAAAAACAAAAAAGTTATAAGGATGTTTGCTATTTTTCTATTTTTTTTAATGTGAATTTCTTGTAATTTAAATATCACCTGTAATTTGATTTTTTTTTTGTTTCTTTGATGTTAAAAAGTGTAAGTACTGTATTCATCAATCTTTCTATGCTTATTGTTATGCAATAAAAAAAGGATCAAGTGCACAGATGAATTACCACAGCTGTACACAACACTAAACGAGTACATATTTATCTGTTTGGTGGCTATCCTGTTACATTTGCTGCGAGTAGAAGAGCAAAAACAGCACGGTGTAAATGCACATGTGTGTGCAGGTGCAGCAAACATTGTAACATTGTGTGTGGCTCATTCATCTTACTGTGGTTTTTGTGACTGTGAGTGTCTTGCTTTCTGTCTTTTCACTGTGTTTATCCTAAAATCCGGCCTTCGTTATCATGCTCTGAAGAGAAATGTCCCAAGAGTGGGAATGGAGAACCAGCTCACACAGGTGCTACATTTCCTACAGGGTATTAAGGCCCAATCCCAATTCTACCCCTTAGCCCTTCCCCTTACCCCTATACCAATCATTTTGTGCGTTCCCGTGAAGGGGTAGGGGTGTCCCAATTCTCTTTAGTTTGAAGGCGTAGGGCTAAGGGGAAGGGGTAGATAGCCCTATGAACAAAGATTTTTCAGGACCACACTCGAAACCAAGGGGTAAGAACATTTCCCAGAATACACCAGCCACAATGGCAGGATAGCTGCTCCTGGAAGTAAGGAGATCCACAAATTAGTATTTTTTTTTGTCATAATTACAAATTTTACAACAAACAAATACGTTTTAATATATTCATAACCGCTCTTGTGTTTTTACCGTCATGTTAAAAAAAAAAAGAAAAAACGCTAAAATAAATCCATAATAATAACTCCTGTATAGCTGTCCCACAACATTCTGACACTCGATGACACTGGAATACCCTGTCAGAAAAGGTTGTGGCTGGGAATGACCTTTTTACTGTCTGCTATAATGTTAATGTTGTTTTCATGTGTTTACATAGATGAATAAGGCCACTGTGTATATGTGCAGTATAGTTATGATCTTATTGCCACTTTATATCGTTATGATAACATAATTTTCGCCTTCAGTGATTTCCTGAAGATAAACACCAAAAACAACACAACTGGAATCATTACAGCAGTCGTGATTGTCTGATCTCATGAGATCTCATATGCATATGAAGCATGAGTTCGTGATGACATATGATGAAGTTTGCGGTGCTGTAGTGGTGTTCCATTTCTTAGGGGTAAATTTTGAAGCCCTTCCCATTCACACTCAGTTTTGAGGGCCAAGGGGAAGGGGAAGGGGTAGGGGTACAAAAATAGAATTGGATTGGGCCTAAATGATAGGATAATTATGTTGTTCTAAGAGTTCACAGACTCCATCTGGAGACACAAAAGACTTATTTTACATCTTGTAAAAAGGCCAGAATTAGAGCCCTTTAATACAAGTTCTATCTATGCCCAATCCCTATTATATTTTTGTACCCCTACCCCTTTCCCTTGGCCCTTACAACAGAGGGTTAAGGGGAAGGGCTTTAAAACTTACCCCTAAGAATTGGAAAAGCACTTCAACACCTGCACACGTCATCACGATCTCTTGCTTCATATGAGATCAGACGATCGCGACTGCTGGAGTTATTCCAGTTGTGTAATTTTTTGGTGTTTTTCTTCAGGAAATCACTGAAGGCATATATTATGTTATCATAACAAACTAATGTGGCAATAAGATCGTAACTATGCTGTGTATTTACACAGTGGCCATATTCATCTATGTAAACACACGAAAACAACATTAACATTACAGCAGACACTGTAAAAAGCTCATTCCCAAACACTAGACATTACTGACAGGGTATTTGAGTGTCATCGTGTGTCAGAATGTTGTGGGACGGCTGTACAGGAATTTTGATTTTGGATTATGATGGTAAAACACGAACGTGGTTATGAATATATTAAAACACATGTTTGTTTGTCGTAAAAACTCATAATAATGACAAAAAAAATACTAATTTATGGATCTCCTTACTTCTGTGTTCAGTTGTGGCAGGTGTATTCTGGGAAAATTTCTTACCCCTCCGTTTTAAGTGTGGTCTTGAAAAATCTTCGTTCAAAGGGGTGTATACCCCTTGCCCTTAGCCCTAAGCCTTCAAGCTAAAGAGAATTGGGACACCACTACCCCATGACATGAACGTGCAAAACAAGGGGTAGGGGTAAGGGGAAGGGCTAAGAGGTAGAATTGGGATTGAGCCTAAATAGAGACACAGGAGTCCACATGTTGGACACAGCAGTGAAATGTAATATTTTACAATTTTAATATTTTAAATGACAAAGCAAACATTACAGATGTACAGATTATTCATCATACTTAACTGTATGGGGATATTTCAACTTCATCAACTATAGTTTATATCTCACAATTCTGAAAAAAAGAAATGCACTTGTAATTGGTAAATTCAAGCATTTCTCTTCTGGCCAGAGAAAAACTATTAGAATTCTGAATTTCAGTTATGAATTATTTTAGTTATACTTTCAAGTTGCAGGTTTATGTCTCACATTTTTTTGTAGCATAAACTCAAAATAGAAATAAATAAAATCATAGTTGCTAATTAAACATTTGTTAAAGATTCTTTGCTTAATCAAATGTCAAAAAACAAACAAACAAACAAAACAAAAAAAGCTAAATTTATTGTCAAATAAATAAATACATCCAGTCTTGACCTTTTGCCCAGTTGGGATGTCATCAGTGAGCAGCAACTCAGCTCAATGCTGTGATGTCATTCCCAAAAAAAGAAACTGCGCGGTGATGTCACTCACCTATATGCTCATATTGGTGCCATGTGTCCTGTTCTTAAGGTCTAAATATGGAAGGTCATGAGACCGCTGACATTATGACTTCAGAAAAGGTGAGAGAAGCAGAGAACGATGATGACTGACGGCAGCCTCTTGGTTATGCGAGGATACAATTAGATCATCCATGTTAACAAGGCCCAAATGAACACAGAGCTACCAGAATACACTGCCAGAATAAACCCTGCAGTGAGCTTCAGTATCTGGCCAGTGATAAGTCTATAAGAGAAGTGTTGTGTCAGTGAGTCATTGGACACCGTTCAGCAGGGACTACGACTGTGACTCTCGTGAATGATGCAATTAGCCTATGGATACTAACAGGCCAATGCACAGCAACCGAATGATGCAACAAAGCAGCAATACGCGCAGAACAGATCAAGCAGCAGTTTGTGTCTCCCTGCCCTTTCGTTATCTGGTTTCTAAACAGTCAATTTTAGATGCTGTTTTGTTGCAGTAATACAGTTAATGGTAAATGTGAAACAAAGCACTTAGATATATGGAACTAAGGACAGCGTTTGTGTACTTCGTTAAAGCTGGACATGGTTTCCGTCACATGATAAAAAAGGTCATTACTACTTTTTATCCAACAATTGGCCATTTTTACTCGATTGTGAAGTTATTGTTCCTGAGTAAAAAAATGATATCTTGCATTTCGGTGAAACCGGTGCCACGTTAGCACGTTCGCCTCACAGCAAGGTCGCTGGTTCGAGTCCCGGCTGGGTCAGTTTGCATTTCTGTGTGGAGTTTGCATGTTCTCCCCGTGGTTGCGTGGGTTTCCTCCGGGTGCTCCGGTTTCCCCCACAAGTCCAAAGACATGTGGTATAGGTCAATTGGGTAGGCAAAATTGTCCGTAGTGAATGTGTGTGCATGGATGTTTCCCAGAGATGGGTTGCGGCTGGAAGGGCATCTGCTGCGTAAAAAATATGCTGGATAAGTTGGCGGTTCATTCCGCTGTGGCGACCCCGGATTAATAAAGGGACTAAGCCGACAGGAAAATGAATGAATGAATGAATTTCTGTGAAACCAATAATTCAAGTCATGGTTCATAAATCATTACTCATGAATTAATTTCAATATTTAACAATTGTAATTATGAGACGATGACTGAGTATTGTTAAAAAAAATTGCAATTTAAGTTTCTATCTTTCAATTCAGACTTTTCTCAGAATGACGAGTATGAAACTTGCAGGGTTAAACTATACATTAATTTACATGTAGAGAAATTAAGGGGTCAAAATGGTCTAAATAAGACCAGAAAATATTAAATTCATATAATGAGTATTAATTTTCATGAGGAATGGTTTCCTTGCGTTTTCATTTTAAAGCTTTTCATTAAAGTGAATTTCTGCAGTGAGGATCATTGTCAACATCAATGCTCTCTTCAGGGTTCATTGTGCAAGAGAATGAGTTGTACTCCATTTATTCAGGGATGTGATCATAGCTTATAATTACAGATTTCCATATTTTCCTCCATCTGTGTGATGCATTGTGTATTTATACAATGATAATGTGTAGCCCTGTAATGTGTGTGTCAGGGAGCCATTACTAGACCTCGACAGAATCTTTTTTGCTATTTGCTGAATTTTGTTAAAGATCTGTGGATTTATGTGGAATGATTTTGGGAGTATCATAACTAAAACCTTAATATATTAAAGGAAAAATAATACCTTTTAACTTTTATTTAATGATTACAATGCAAATCCAATTAGATCAACTTGATTTGGTAAACAAAGAAAAACAAAGAAAATATTACTTTACAAAGTGTATTGTTAATAAATCATATCAACACTTACATATTAGTTAATACTTATACTAAAATTAATTTAAAAAATGAATAGATATAATTTACACACATTTACTAAAGTAAATAAACAGAGTCAACGATGAGCTAAAAATCTGCAGATTTCTGCGTGCACATATTCTGTACAGGCCAGTTCATTACCAATATGCACAATCATGCATATTGAAAGACATCACCGGACCTTTGCTGGACCCCCTGCAGTTTGCCTATAGAGCAAACCGGTCTGTGGATGATGCAGTCAACATGGGGCTGCATTATACCCTACAACATCTGGACAAACAGGGAACTATGCAAGGATTCTGTTTGTGGACTTCAGTTCTGCCTTCAATACCATCGTCCCATCACTGCTCGAGCACAAACTGACCCATCTCTCTGTGCCTAGCTCTGTCTGTCAGTGGATCACCAGCTTTCTGACAGATAGACAACAGCTAGTCAGAATGGGCAAAATCATGTCTTACAGCCGCACCATCAGTACTGGTGCCCCCCAAGGATGTGTTCTCTCCCCACTGCTCTTCTCCCTGTACACCAACGACTGCACCGCAAAAGATCCCTCCGTCAAGCTCCTGAAGTTTGCGGATGACACTACCGTTATCGGCCTCATCCGGAACGGTGACGAGTCTGCAAACAGACAGGAGGTGGAGCGGCTAGCTTTACGGTGCAAATACAACAGTCTGGAGCTGAACACGCTCAAAACGGTGGAGATGATAGTGGACTTCAGGAGAAACCCCCCTGCACTCCCCCCGCTCACCATCATGGACAGCACTGTGGCTGCAGTGGAGTCATTCAGGTTCCTGGGCACCACCATCTCTCAGGATCTGCAGTGGGACACTCACATAGACTCTACTGTGAAGAAAGCCCAGCAGAGACTGTACTTCCTCCGTCAGCTGAGGAAGTTCAACCTGCCACAGGAGCTGCTCGTGCAGTTCAGCTCAGCTGTCATCCAGTCCATCCTCTGCACTTCAATCACCGTCTGGTTCGCCTCAGCAGCCAAATCTGACCTCCGTAGACTACAGCGAATAGTCTGGACTGCTGAACGAATAACTGGCACTACCCTTACTTCACTTCAAGAACTGTAATCTACCACAGTGAGTAAAAGGGCTCGCAAAATCACCCTGGACGCCTCGCACCCAGCACACTTCCTGTTTGAACTGTTACCGTCTGGCCGGCGATACAGAGCACCGAGCACAAAAACTGCCAGACACAGGAAAAGTTTCTTTCCTCAGGCCATCTACCTCATGAACAGTTAATATTTCTCCTATTGTGCAATAAATGTGCAATACTTTCTCACACGCACTTGTACACAGCACCTTATAACAATATACAATGCAATACTTCTCCTTGCGCATTTGTACACAGCACCTTATAACAATATATAATGCAATACTTCTTACGCATCTGTACACAGCACCTTATAACAACGTACAATGCAATACTTACGCTTTTGCACACAGCACCTTATAACCTGTATATTTATAACAAATCTGTACATACATTTCAACATCCAGATCGTTGGACTGACTGCATCTCTGTTTAATGTCTATCGTCTCCTTTTATTATATTTATTCTTATTATTATATATATTATTGGCAATAAAACTGATTCTGATTCTGATTCTGATGACTTTTCGTCTGAATTCTGTGACGTATATATTGCACTTGTTAGTAGCAAGTAAGATTTAATGGTGGTGTGTGAAGCCCAGTTGCGACTTCAATTGCCAGCCAGAGCAACAGGCAGGTAAAAAAGTCACTGCTAGTGTGAATGAGGCGTCCTAGTTGCGTGACCAAAATAAGTGAGAAAGAGTTTCAACGTAAAAATAATGAATTAATTAAGACAATTAAAAAAGCAATAGTTATTTTCCAAAACATTTTTTTTTAAAAATCCCAACAGTCATGTTGTATAGGCTACAATAGATCCTGAACTTCCTCAACTTACATTGAAAAGAAAGAAAAAATGCTCTGCCAGCTTAGATCTGTTTACAAACATCAAAAAGTAGGACAGCACAACCACTTTTGCCAATCAGAAACCTTGGAGTAGCCTCTTTACTTACATAAGCCAATGGGATGAGCTAAGGGGCAGAGAAAAGACAGATACTTGTTCACCCAAAAATGAAAATGCACTCACTATTTACTTACAAATACTAAGAAAAACAAATAAAATGAAGTCAAGAGTTGTAGGTTTTCAGAATTTCCCAAAACATCTTCTCTTGTGTTCAACAGAAGAAAGTCAAACAGGTTTGTTATAAGTGAACGGTAATAAGTAATGACAGAATTTTTAGTTTTGTGCACTGTAAATAAAAAAATCTAATTTTACGGTTCATTTCTGGCAGCTGGGGTGCTGGAAAGAAACGAAAAATAAGGGCCATTAAGGGCCATTACAGAAATATACTGTAAAATTGCGGATATTAAATTACAAAAATTTCCTTAAATTTAAATTTCTGTAATTTAATATCCTTTATTTTACGGTAAATAGCTGCAATTTAACGGCCGTTATTTTTTTTTTAGTTTTTCGGCAATCTAGCTGCAGGAAATAAATCGTAAAATTATGGATCTTTTTACAGTGTTTGAACTATCCATTTAAGCCGTGGAAACAATACTTGTTTTGCAACTATTTGTTCTTTCTGTCAACTCAGCAATCAGGTGTACCACTGTAAAAACCACCGTAAAGGAAACTTCCAGCGTTTGTGCATGTGTTTATATTGTGCCTCTCTCTTAGTCAGTAATGGTTTAATATTGGAGCGTTAGCAGGAGGCGCCGGGATTCAGTCTCACTTTCTCAGGTTAACAAATGAGCTGTGAATTCTCCAACTCATCCACACTGAAAATAGAGTTGTTGTGACAGGCCACGATGAAAGAGAAGACAAAAAATAGAGACAGCGGCAAGCCATCTTTGTTTATTTACATGTGTGTGATGAACGTGAGTGTTTCTGGTCCAATGTTGACATTAATGACAATGCATTTTTCACATATGCAGTATTTTGGACAACTGATTCACAATTTCCAAAGTCTACAATCACCTAAAATGCACTGTAAGTATCAAAATAAACTTACCGTTGATCATGTTCAATAAATAAATGCTGCATATTATATAATTCAACTACAATAAAGTAAGTGTTGGTGTAGATTGGCATATTTGTGGTTGAGTAATAAGTGTTGCCTTTGCCCTAGTATTTTTGACCTTGTCTTTTGTAAGATGAACAGCAGGGCAAACAGACAGCTGAACGAGTGATGCACAGACTAACAGAGGAATGCATGTCACATTCCACTTCCCTGTGTATTAGAGGAGGAGAAAAAAGGGAGCGAGAAAAAGAGAGAGAGCAGGGAGCTGTGCATAGAAACAGTCTAAAAGAAGCCACATTCCTGTCTTTGTTTTTCACCGTCGGATTTAAACTCTCACACACTTATATCATTGCATACTTGAAATGGTGTTATTGAAGAATGCCTTTTGACAACTTCACCATTTAAGCCCCTCTTCAGTTGAGTCTGCTGCCCTGCATAAGGATGCGTTATTGTGAATATACCATGCAAACACTTCTTAAAGAGACAGGTCAACCAAATATTTGAATATTTAATGTACCCTCAGAGGGTATGCAAAATGATTACTTTTCTTAAGTAGAACATTTACTTCCTTATTTATCAGAGGTCGAACTGCCAACTATTCTGGCATATGTTTTACATGGTGAATGCCCCTCCAACTGCAACCCAGCACTGGGAAACACCCATACACTCTCGCAATCACACACATACTAAGGCCAATTTGGTTGATCCAATTCACCTATACTGTGGGGAAAACCAGAGCACTCGGAAGAAACCCAAGGGGAGGAAACACGGGGAGAACATGCAAACTCTACACAGGAATGCCAAATGGACTGAACCAGCGACCTTCTTGCGACAGTGTTAACCACTGAGCCACAACGCAGCCAAGTAGATCATTAAATAAGATTGGTTATTCATAAACTGTAAAGGTTTTAGAGTTAAATAAACATATTGAGACAAAACAAAAGTGTAATACCTGACTCCTGACAATGCATTGAGGTCTTATGAAGTGAAATAATCAGTGAATTAAAGTTTGTAAAAGAAAATGTACAATATTACTATTTTTTACAATAAAAATAACATTATTAACACCATTTTTTCCATAAATATCCTGAAGATTTAAGCACATGCACTGTTCGCCAAGGCTGTGGATTAAAGAATATGTTTTATATGGTCAGGTTCTTGTAAAAATGGTTCATTTCACTGCACAAGACTTCAGTGTATTAGTTTTGTTTTACCTGTATGCGTTTTTTGCCAGTAGTCATTGACTTGCATTTTATATATTACCAATGACCACAATTTTATTGAAAATTTTTTAAAATCGAATTAACATTCTACTATTAAGCAAAAATCACCTACATTTTGGAGAGTATTGGAAAAATATACGGCATATTTCCATTTTTTGGGGGGTGAGCAAACCCTTTAAATGCTTAAATATTTATTCATTCATTCATTTTCCTTCGGCTTAGTCCCTTTATTCATCAGGGATCGCCACAGCGGAATGAACCGCCAACTTATCCAACATCTGTTTAACACAGCGGATGCCCTTCCTTCTGCAACATCCATACACACTCATTCACACTCCTTCGCTCCAGCCAATTTTGTTTATTCAATTCACCTGTATCGCTTGTTTTTGGACTGTGGGGGAACTGGAGCTCCCAGAGGAAACCCACACGAACACGGGGAGAACATGCAAACTCCACACAGAAATGCCAACTGACCCGGCTGGCACTTTAAGCAGCGACCTTCTTGTTGTGAGGCAACAGTGCTAACCCCATGCTTAAATGCAAGATGTCTAAATTATAATGTTATGCAAGTATTACATACATCAGAATGTATTCAGCAAAACAATTTGTTGCTAGACTATAGTCTAAGAAATGAGGGGGAAAACTTTTTTTTTCCAGATTTTAATGTTTATTAATTAAATAACAATAGGTCATGGCCCGCAATAGGAAGCTTTTCATGTACAGTGCGAACATTTACAAGGGGAAAACATATAGCAGGTGGTGGGACGTATAAAAAAAGAAATAAATTACCCCAAGCAGCATCATCTATTAGGAAAAAGACAAGCATCGACATAAAATCTTCTGATTATAGGTTCAAATATACATAAGTGCTTCAACATACAAAAATACATTGTATTTATAATCAGAGCTCAAAAGACACTTCATATTGGATTTGCATGTTTTCTTAGTGGAGAGGAAGTTGGATTTTGGAGAGCAGCCAGTGGCCTTTGTCCTAAACAAGAACGTCAAGAATTCCACTGAACAGACAGAGAGTGCAGATGATTTTGAAGGGTCAGTACAATGGATCGTATTTGTATAATATGAAGGATAAGCTTGCCATACGAAACATTTGGACAAATATATTT
>CAIGQQ010034676.1:229865-253420 GCA_903798035.1 Danio albolineatus
TGTGAGAGACTAGTTATGCTAGCGAGAGACTAGTACTGTCAGTGAGACACTAGGGATGTCAGTGAGAGGTTAGTGATGTCCTATGAGAGACTAGTGTGGCTGCAGATGTGCTAGAGTTATTCAAACTAGGGCATTGACAATTCCTACTTATTTCTGGCTGCACAAAACTTCAGAAAGTTTTGTTTTTACATTAGAATGTTGTAATGCTACAATCATTACTGTTCTCCCATTTTAATAACTGGGTTTTCCAACCAAAAAATAAATTTGAAGTTGAAGTCCCTTGGTTATATAGTAAAACACTGTTCTACTAGCTTTGTTTAGCCAAGACTAAAAATCCTTCAAATTTTAAACAATAATGGAGATTACACTATTTTAAAAAAAGCATGCATGAATGGCTTTCTAATATTGATCTTAAACTGTATGTGTACATGTGTCTAAGGTTGAGAATAATTTATTACCTTCTCCGTTTGATTTGATCTTGTGTTTTCTCCAAAACTCACTTTCCTGTTGTTCCTCCTCTAGTAAATAAACACAGGCATGCATAGAAAGTACATTAAGAAGCTGCTCACAGATATTCAGACCAACACAACCACATGACCTGCACAGAGAATTTCTGACGTGTATTATAGAGGATGAAGTATGCATGCGCTCACTCTCTCTTAGTCCAGGCACCAGTTTGAAGATGATCTCCTCTAGGGTCTTATCTAGCCTGCAAAAGCAGAAGCCAAGATTACACACATAACACAGCGAACTTGTGCGTGTACTTAATTTGTGTATGTGAGAAATGAGTGCGGGCCAGTTTGGGTACCTCAGCATCTCTAAAGGGTTTGTTTCGTGGACCTGTATCCCACATTCTGGACACTCGTTACTCTCCTCAAAATGCTGAACGATACAACTCTTACAAACTGCAGAAGAGTGGAATAAGGGGGAATAACAGGGGGAAGAACAGAAGAGGATGAAGAGAAAGTGACGGTCAGGCCAAATTATTCAAACTATCAAACTGCTTACTGAAAGTAAGATAATAAAAAACAATGTACATTCAACCCATTATATAACCGACAAAATGATGGCTCCAGTAGTATGGTGATAGCAACACCAGGGTCAGAAAATATATGAATCAAACCCACAAAGTTTCCCAGAAAACTGATGAAATGTTACATTGGATGCAATGCAGGCAACTTTGGATAAATTGTCTGCCAACGCTCATATTATCAGCACAACAGATAGACTTGCATGAAAATTTCATCAATACATAATTTACGCTAAAAATTTTCAACAATAAAACTAAAAGTTGAATTTACATTCAGGATTCATTTTTATGCAAAAAAAAATTTTTTGTATACAAATAATTTGTGTCTCTAAAAGTAGTTTTTAAAGTGTTACTTTATAGTATAAACTTTACTTTTAAATTAATTTTATTTTCAGTTTTTTCATTTAGTTTTAGTCAATTTATGTGCTTGTAATTTTTAGTTTTTTGCTTTTTATTTTTATTTGCATTTTTAGAAAGCTTTCTACTTAATTTAAACTGTTTAGAACTAGTTAACAACACAACCTTTCTCATTTTATATATTTCTTATTTAATCTTTAAGAGATAGTTCCCACAAGTTCTTTTTATTTACTCACTATTTACTCTCCCTCAAGGGGTTCCAAACCTGTTTCAGTTTCAGTATACAGAAGAAAGCTGAAAACTGGTAACCATTGACTTCCACAGTAGAAAAAACAAATACTATACGGAAGTCAACGGTAACAGGATTTAAGCTTTCTTTAGGATCTCTTCCTTTGTGTTCAACAGAATAACGAACAAGATTCGGAACAAGTAATGAGTGAGTAAATAATGACAGAATTTTCAATTTTCAAGTGAACTATTCCTTTAAAGTGTATTTAAATCAACCAATTTTATATATAGATTTGTTTTTATTAATAATACCACTAACAACACTGGTTGTAATTAGATATTCCCTAACACTACCAATTTTAAAAGGTTACGAGGTACTTTAAATCACCATCTGGCCTCATATAGACCCCCTGATGGTAACTTTGCCCTAATCACTTGACCTGTTACATTCTGCTAAATATCTGGTAAACATTACAAGACATTATAGGAGGGCCTGACAAGGAATTCAGATTTCAAACATGTTAAATGTTAAGCAAATAAGTTTTAACAACAGTACGGAAGACATAAGGGTGATCAGACAGTCAGGTATGGGCAGGTCTAAGAGATATCCACTCATTCTCTGGAACATAATAATTGCAGCCAATTCTGAAAATGTTGAAGAGGTTTTAGCTAAGTATTTTTTAAAGAAATGCTTCATTCTGATGATAAGGATCTCAACACTAAAGAAAGAAACAACACTTAGGGGAAATGAAGAACCAAAATATTCTGAGAAAAGAGAGCTGGTGAGACGAGTGTGACTCACAGGTGTGCAGGCATTCCGTGACAGCTGTGGGCTTGATCAAGTACCCACGGCAAATGGAGCAGGTGATGTATCTGTTGAAATCTCGGACCAGATGCTTTCGGTGGGTCGCCATCTCGACTCAAGGGTCCACAGAGGTCAGGAGATCACAAGCTGGAGTCACAGCGCTGCCTGTGCGTCAGCGATTTCATTATCGCCTCCTTTTTGAGGCAGTTATAACTCCGATTTGAAGACATTATTGTTGAGAGAGTGACTCTGGTTGAAAACAAAACAAGCATACAAGGATTTATTGTAATAACACGTGTTTCCAACGTTTAGTGTGACTGTTCAGTTATATGCTATGCTTCCCCTATTACACCACACACTGTGTTTTGAAACCACTCCAACTCAAACCAGACTTGAGAGCTGAGCTTTGTTAGGCAAGTGTATTAGAGTTCAGGACTTCTTTCAGGCTGAAAACTTTTAGGAAAGTCCCTGTCAAGAGAGACGGGGAAAAAGTTAAGGGTGTGTCACTTCAAGAGCTCTTTTTGAGTTTTTGTTGGCTTGGTGATGTGAAAGTTGTGTGGCCATGGTTCAACCACCAGATACAGCCATGATACTGAGGCTCTTTTTTGAGACTATACTGTACATTAGCCTAATTTCAGTATGGTTGAGTCTTAAAAAGGAAAATATCAAGCTATTTTTCCTGTGGGACAATAATATTTTGATTGTTTGCATTATATTAATCACAATTAAATTATTTAAATGCTGCATCAAGTGAAGCTCTAGTTTAATGCAATTTAATGTTGCCTATTTATTTTAATACATGAGCAGAATTATTCCTTTAACGCTCTGAACTGCATTATAGCAAATCTAATGAGAGAGAAAAAAACTAATTGCACTTACAAAGGTCTTATATACACATCTTTTGAACAAATTTGGTAATGTTTCAGCTCTTTTCTCCTTTAAGTGAAACAAACAGCCTGCTACAACTGGTCAGTGCAGGCTTCTAAACATGCGATTTCATTTACCTGACACATGGTCAGCAATGTGTATGAATATCTTATATGCATGTCACTGAACACACTTTTCATTTTGTGACAGCAAACTCTAACAGCATAGAATTATATGGAGGCAGTACAGTAATGAATCTGCCTATAGTAAACAGCTGAGAAAGTCCAGCATTTCTGCAATGCCACATCAACTCAGAGCAAACTATGCCTTTAAAAATAACGATTTTATAAGTAATGGCTTTCCAAACGCACTTTTAGCAACGAGATGAGAATAGGCTATATCATCTATAAGAACTTGGGTCTCTGAGGGTTAGACTTTTCACAAATTTAAACATTTACATGCACTGTTGTGCTGTGTTTCAGAGTAACAACATCATCGGTCAATCATTTTTTGCGATGACGTACCACTCGCTCTCTGGCTTTTATGTAATGCATACTTGTATAAGAGCAAAACAGCAACTCACGGGCTGATGCGTGATTAATAACTAACACAAACAGACCGCGACCGTCCATTTGTAAACGCGTTATAAAGCAATGACCTGTTCCTGTTCGGCTTTTAGTGTGCACCCGAGACGCGCAGTGTGTCACAGTCCCGTTATCTCATCAGAGCGAGCCGCGCGCACGGGCGTCAAGGACTGCGTGACGTCATCCCCATGGAAATTATAACACATGGCAAGTTGAGCTCGCCTCGCGACGCCGTTTTTACATTCCGTAATTACGCATCTCTCCGCTCCAGCAGATCAGCCTGACGGGCTCGCAGCCTCTGTCGTACCACATGACACGGTTTCTCCCCTCCCCAAACTTTACACACATTCGGTGCCCCCAAACCGATAAACGCAGCGCAGATTCCCTCGCTCCGTAGCCATCCGAAATACACTCACCGTTACGAATCCCCTCGCCTCGCTGCGCCGGGCCAGTAATGGAGACTGTAGAAGGGGATTGTGAGAGCCGGAGAGAGTCACATCGCTGCAGCCCGGCAGTGGATGGAGCGCGTGCAGGCAGTGCGTGGCTGGTAAACTCGCGGCCGACACGGAACTGGCAGCAGCAGCAGCACGCGCACACAGGAGCGCTCGCTCGCTTGCTCGCGCAGAGGAGGGGCGGGGGACTCACGCGCTTGTTTACGCGGAGCCGTGGATCGAGACCACGGGAGGGAGCGAACACTTTATAACATTGTTATTAATATTACAGAGACACCTTAAAAGTCCGTGGGACAGAGCTGGATGGGAATGAAACAGAATTACATTCAGTTTCATGTATTATAAAGGCTGACACGCTACTTTTGACATTTTAACCTCCTTCTTTCAAATTCAGGTGAGGCTGAAAAGGAATAGGAATAGCTTTATTATTTGTTTTAACTTATTTGTTTCTTATTATTTTATTTTTGTTATTGTTGCCCACAAAACCTGATCGTTTTTGGCAATGAAAAAACATAAGGCTGTAACCACATGTATGCATGTATACATAAACTGTGACAGCTTTATATATAGTGTCATGCTTTCAGTATACTGGTAGCATGACACCATAATAAAGCTGTCACAGTTTGTTATTATTGTAAATCAGAACCAAAATCTTCAATGGCAAACAATACAGTGCTCAACAATAACGAGTACAACCTTCACAAATCTCTTTAACATTAATATTTTCTATAAATGCTTTACAGTAATTAATCTGTGCAGTTTAGATCAATCAGTACCAAAAACAAAACTGGAACTAATCTAGCAAAAACCTTCAAAAAATAATACATTCAAATGAATATGTTGGGGGGAAATACATAAATTAAAAGTAGAAAAAATTGAGAAACATAAAAATTATTTTGTATTTTTTAATGACTCTTTTGAATTAAAATGTATTATCTTTCTATTTTTTATGGGGTGACCAAATATATAAAGATTTTATGTCATGGACTTAATCATTATTTACAGACTGATGTTAAGACAGCCTCCCTGCAGTGTGACAACTATCATCTCAGTTTCTGCTCATGCACTCTAATCCAGTTTAAGAGGGAAGAAATTTCTCATTTTCTATATTATACAAGATCGTTCCCTATACTTGTACCAAAGGGCTCTTGAACTCTTCCCTCAGTGTGTGGGTGAATCTTCTGGTGTGTGGGTGAGAGCACATGCTCTGATGGGTGAATGGCGAAACATGTACATTTCTTAATGAGATACACATCTGTGTTGAAGCTTTGAATAATGTAAACACTCTCCACTGGTGTATATATTGATAGCAACAGAACATCAGAGCAGCGCCCTTTGACCCAGCATCCACCTCCTCAACAAAGAATCTATTGACACGCTCCCTCGTGCACTGAGATTTATCATGTCTTTATTCTGATGTGTACTGGCCACATTTTTTCCCGTGCTAAAATGATGAGTGCGCATCCACAGACAGTTCCAGGACAATCTGCATTATTCCTTTCATTTCTGTAATGCATATACACAGCAGGAATGTTTACATGCATCTGACAGCCCAGAAAACACAAGAAAGAGATTTTTTTTACACCTTTGGCTGTCCTTCAAATCCGAACAATTTCGCTTGCCGTTCAATAACACTATTTATAGAAAAACAAAGGAAACAAAACATGAAAACAGGGCGATGCTGGAAAATAACAAGGGAAGTGATCACCTGTCATTTCAAAGACATTTAATGTGTACAACTCAGAGAGCGGGAGTTATTAACGTGCAAATAACATTTTCAAGACTAACTTCAAAGCATTCACTGATACGCTGTTCCAGCAGCAGAAACGGGTCTCACTAACCAGGCTTGAGTCAGCCTGACAGCTGGGTTGACAAGGAGCTGCTTGTTTTCTTGTCAAAGCCTAAACTGTCATGAGGAGGAATGTGCACTAGAGTCAATCAATCAGTCAGTCAGTCAGACAAACAATATATTCGCATCACTTTAGAAACCTTTCGAAAATATGTAAACATGCTTATTTAATGTAGATAATTAGCAAGACACAGGACACGTTCCATATTACTAGTTAATATTGCTTATTTCTTTGGATTTGAACATTACCTGACACATTTTGATAATATAAGTACACAAGTCAACAAATATATAACACTACTACAGTGTTTTTTGGATAATTTAAGGAAAAAAAACATGAGGTAATATTACCTAATATTAATATTACGTTCCTTCGGCTTTATTTTCAGAGGTCGACACAGCGGAATGAACCACCAACTATGTTAAATTCACATAAACAGCATATGTTTTATGCAGCGGATGCCCTTCCAGCTGGAACCCAGTATTTGGGAAACACCCATACACTCTCACATTCACACACACTCATACACTACTGCCAATGATTTATGTTGTTGATTTTATACCAACAAACTCAAATTCATAGGCAGACCAAAAGAGAGAAAAAATCGAGTAATGCAATATCGAGTTACTCCCCCATAAATTAAGTTTTCAGCAGTGTGTTACGTTACTTTTGAGTTACTTTTGTGTTCCTTTTTATTACCTGGCTGAAGCTTGATCTCTTTCAGAAGTTTTTCTTTATTTTCTTTAATAGAAGAGCTCTGCAATTAACAACACATTGTATAACACCTACATTTACCTTTTAAAAAACACATAAAAATATATTTTGGATATTTGAGAACTTTCTGACCCCAGAGCTATAGATGCTGTATATTATTGAAAGTTTAAAGCAATGTGTTTGCTGCTTTTGTACTATTTGTCTTAAGTAAAATCATTGTCCATTTAGACAATCCCCTTTTCCTTTTCTTCGATACGCTTAAAATAATCAACATATTCTCTCATTGACTGTGATTCATTGTGACAAATTTGAGTAGTTTTAAGTTAATCAGTAACTTCACATTCATGGCAAAGGTTATTTTCACTGCTTTTAACGTGAAATAACTGAACATAAAAGAGGTGAAGAAAAATGATAATTGTGCAATTGAATCATTAAAGATCTCCTATTATGCATTATAAAACGTCATATTTTGGTTTTGGGGGTCTCCAACAACAGTCTGATATGCATGCAAGGTCAAAAAAACACTTTAATTGTCTCATTATATGCATTTATTTTTACCTAATTATCCCAACGACTCCCATATGATTCGTTCAGCGATTCATTTGTTCCCAAACCCCTCCTTTGCATGATGCTAATCTGCTGTGATTGGTCCGATGATCCAGTCTACTGTGATTGGCCGACTGCATTCAGCGAGAATGCCCACTACGGTCATGAAGTAGCACAGAGCCTAATGCAGGAGTGCATTAAAGCAATGCACCAGCATTTACTCTGCTCTTAACCCTAACCCCAAGTAATAACAACAACACGCATTCAGTATTAATCCACACAGCGGAAAAGTTAAACTATTTTGAAAATTGACCACCACGCATGTAAGGAACAGCTAATGGTGGCCATAGCAATGACAAACAGCAGGAGATCGATAAAGGAAGAAGCACGTGTCCCATTTTCAACTTGGTTTTGGATGCAATATGTGAATAGCCTCAGATTTAACCTGAGAGGTACAGTACAAGTACTAATCTGTTATGGATACGTGTTTACAAGCCACGTGGAGCGGCTTACAACACACAAATACATATTTTGTGAACTACAGAAAACGAGACAACAGTTTTAATCACACTAAATCTGAAGGAAGAAGAAACTGGTCCATATAAACTGTGCAACAGTTACTGACAACATTAGTAGTCCCATACATTAGTAGTCTTTGCTGCTCCTTTCTTTAATAACAAACGTTCACATTTTACCGAATCCAGCACTTCATATTTGGTGATATATCGTATCAATGTCAACACGTTCAGGCAAAAGACAAATCAGTTATCTGACTCTGAGTCGACTCAAAAGAATCAATAGTATTAAACACGGTGTATGGTGCACTATCAGATTTAAACCTTAGCTGGATGTTTCCATTCACTTAGAGCTGTGTTACACACTGCATGGATGGTCATTTTCAGAAACCCATAAAAGGGGTTCTTTAAAATTGCCATTTTAAATTAAGATATTCTGTTCTTTAAACTTTTTTGCTCCATCCTCAGATTTGCTCAGTCACTTATTTTTTTCTTGCTCTCATCCCTTCACTCGAGCAGATAAGATTCTGTTGCTTTGACTAAAAGAAGCGAACAATGAACTCTTCACCTCCCACTGATTGTGATGACAGGAAACAGATGAGTAAAAGAGAAGAAAGCAAGACAGTGAAAGCGGTAGCTATGAAACGCTGCTCGTATAACACCAGACAACATATTCACAAGTCATAACACAGATTTAAAAAGAGTCATTTCAGCTAAAAGCGAACAGCTGTGAGAAGAACCTGAGAGCAGGTGATCATCACATTATGACTGTACAGTACGTGAAAGAGTGATCAAATTCAGCACAAAGGAGGGAAACACAATACACAACTGATATGCCTGTGTGTGTGTGTTCTGTACATGTAATTTATATCACTTCAGCAGCTGCAAGAAAGGTCGTAAAAGTAAAATCTTAAATCTCAAAACCAAATGTTCATACCAGAGTGTGTCTGCATTGTCGAATGTCTACTTTAATCCCTTTTCCCTCTTGAGTTCATGGCTATTCTAGAGTTTACAAACATGCAAAAAAGGCAATGTGGTGTTTCACAAACCATATGCATATCCAAACCACTTAAAATGCCTTGATTATCGCGGATAAATAGACCTACAGTATATTTTCTGACTGAATTCACCTCCAGTGTTAACTAGATTTCAGTTTGACCTATTTAGTTCAATCCTAGAACCATTAACCTTCTTAAAAGTCATTAAATGTGTCAATAGGAGAGGGGGGTGCAACTCATTAACCAGCACAAGTACATGCTGCACTCTCAGCTCTGTCGCAAGGGGTGCTAAATCAGAAATTAGTGTGTATTGTAAAATGTGTTGAGCAAAATTGGGTCTTCCCTCAAAATTGGGTCTCTGTTAGAAAACTAACTGACCCTACAAAGCTTTAAACAGGAATTTTTCTTATACACTTGATTATTCATATCAAGCATTTTAAATGTTGTTGAATAACCATATTCATTAACGTGTAACATATCATACAGAGACAGATAGCCTGATAGACCACAACATTCTTTCATGTAATTATTTATCTGTATTTTACAGTGCTATAATGCACACTGATAGACTACAGACTACAACAGTCCAGATTCAAAGAGAGATGAGCCTTCAGATATCACCTGCTTGAGTTTCTTTGTAATGAAAATCAATATATTTTGACATTGAAAACCTGTAGCCATTGACTTAAAGTATTTTTTCCTACTATGGATGTCAATGGTTACCAGTTTCCAACATTCTGCAAAACATTTTGTTTTGTTTTAAACAGAATAGAAAGTCCTAAAGATATAGAATCGCTTGCGTTTGAGTAAACTGTGAGTAAATTTTGTTTTGGGGGTGAAGTGTCGCTTTAATAATCTCCAGTTATGTTTACTAAAACTTTACAGACAGATCTGTTGTGCACTCTTAGATTTTTAATCAGTTGTGTGCTTTAGTTGAACCTATATTTGTTCAACGTAATTCAGCTGAAACTGGTTTAAAATAAACTCTAATTATTTGTCCAGAAAGAGACTTTTAGCTCTGCTAGCTGCCATAAAAAAGAAAGATTTGTCTGGCCTAAATACATAAATATCCATATTAATTGGAAAATATGCATATATGTGTTTTAGATTTATAGAACTTGCAATATATACATACTCAAACCCAGCCTGGTGATATGCATCATAGCTAATGAATTGCCCTCTGACACATTTTATGACCAGTAATTCTGGTAAGTATTTTTCTGGCTTAAACATGACTATAATCTTCTTGTATGGTCAACTAAGAAGAATAACCTCACCATGTCAGTATGTTTACATCAACTACATTTAATGCAGAAGACATCAGAAAAGTTTATTGTCTTCAGTAATCATGAGGTTTGTTATCATAAAGCCCAATAGACATGTTCAATATAATGCCCATGACTGCACTGGCCAACTAGTCTACTCATTATTGAATGATGATATCTGCACAGTATACATCTGTAAAATGTAAATGAACAAATATTCAGATGCTGGGGATGAATGAGAGCTTATCTTAGGTGTGTTTGAGTAGGGTTGGAGCTTAATTCTGCAGGACAGACCTTCAGGAACCAGTTTGGACATCCTAATACCTCTGGGCATTGTAAAAAAAATGGCTGTGAGTTTAATGGTAAACAACTGTAAGAATGCTACAGTAAAACTTACACAGCATAACAGTAAGTCTCATTACTGTCCTTTACATGGTGAATGATCATAAATTGACACGTAATTTTTTATTTTACATTTCATTCTTCTTTTTTCCTCATTCATTATATACATCAGCCTTTTATTTTACAGCTAAAAAAATGTATTAATAATGTTTATTGCAATACGATAATTTTATGTGTGTTACCATGATGGTGTTTTGTACTGGTGTAAGTGTGAAAGCACTAAGTGCCTTCTCCATATTATTCATTAATTTTCTTATTGGATGAACCGCCAACTTATCCAGCACATGTTTTACACAGAAGATGCTCTTCCAGCTGCAGCCCATCATTGGGAAACATCCATACACACTCATTTACACACATACACACTACGGACAATTGAGTTACCCAATTCAACTAGCGCATGTCTTTAGACTTGTCGGGGAAACTGGAGCACCCGGAGGAAAGCTATATGCGAACATGAGGAGAACATGCAAACTCCACACAGAAATGCCAACTGACCCAGCCAAGGCTCGAACCAGTGAACTTTTTGATGTGAGGCGATCATGCTACCCACTGCGCCACCCCTTCTTCATATCAGTACTGTATATTTCTTCGCATGCAAAAAAAAAAACAGTTTGAGATGAGCACTGGACAAATGCAACTTGCTGTAAAATACAACTTGCGGTAATCAGAGTAGTAACAACAGAAAATCTTAACAGAACATTGAATCCAAGAGGTGTGTGATCTTGATTTTTCCCCCTGATTTATTTATTTGATTCAAACATAATGTACATGTAAATATACCTAAATCTGAAAGCATTTAAATAGATGTATTATCAGTAAAAGATGACATCGTGTCAGAGACGTTCTCCACATATTTTTAGAATGATCGGGAGAAGAGAAAATATATGAGTTGTGGACACATGATCCGTCATGAGGGGGAAGATAATTCATCTTAAAACAACACATGAGCCATATGGCCACAGCTGAGGACATGCAACTCACATAACTGGAGCTTCTTAAATCCACAAAACTTCACAGCACTTCCGAATCCATGTAGCATTCCAAGCCTCTGCCATTGTGAGAACACGATTCCACATTCGTATGCTTGATTTGCTGCTGTTCTACTAACCCTATAACCATCTCCGGTATAGCCTGGGCCCCCCATTCAGTTTGGGCCTGGCTAAATCCGATTCCATTTGTACTGGGATTAGATTTTATTTCAGCAGAACAGAAAACTGGCTTCTGATTGGGTTCATTTAATTTATACATGCATGTTTCTTTATTATATCTTGCATGTCTTTGTGTGGTCAGGGGATATTGGCTGGTTTGTTTAAATCATAGCATGGGCAATATTTCCTGTTTATATCCAGAAAATTTTAAATCATCACTACATCAATAATAACCGAAACAGCTGTTGATTGTGTATAGTCACTTGCCAGAGAAGCCCTTTTGCCAAGGTTAGTGGGTTACAACTTCCAATCCCTACAGGGCTCAATGATACTGACACATATACACTTGGTAACACCCTGTAAATAACCCTTATTAAAGACACCCACAATGGCTAAATTTAACTAAACCTCACGCGTGTCAATATAAAGACACATGCACAATGAATCATGAATGAAAACTTGAGGTTACACCATTTAAAAAAAAAAACACAAAAAAACAGATGATTGACAGCTATATCATTTCATAAGAGGTCCAGAACAGAAGCTGGAGTTAATATTAAAAATGAACTGTTTGTCATGCAATCTGTGTTTGAATATCAGAGGTAAAAGACTGAACTAGAAGAGATTTAGTTGCTTCTGAGACTATTATTTATTTTTCTGTGCCAAAATAAATAAATTCAGAATATAAACTTCAAGTATTTATAGGACAAAATTTGATGCATTTAAATTTAATTAAATTAAGTATGAGTTGTTAGCAGCGTATAGGGTGTTCTATATTAAAAAAACGACACCATCATTGGATTTATATTACTATTTATAGGCACAAGTGTCATATTTCAGGGGCTACTGCTCCCCACACCCTGCATAGAGCTACTGTAAATGATCTTAGGCTGATTTTGTGCAGGCTCACCACACTAAAGCAATCCAATGTTAATTTTATATATGCAGTCAGAATTATTAGTCCTTCAGTGAATGTTTTCAGAGCAAGGAGCAACAGAGCAAAGAATTTTTTTACAGTATTTCCTATAATCTTTTTTCTTCTGGTAAATTTTATTTCAGCTGGAAGGAAAGCAATTTGTGGCGCCACGGTGGCGTAGTGAGTAGCACGTTCGCCTCACAGCAAGAAGGTCGCTGGTTCGATCCCCGGCCGGGCCACTTGGCATTTCTGTGTGGAGTTGCATGTTCTCCCTGTGGTTGCGTGGGTTTCCTCCGGGTGCTCCGTTTCCCCCACAGTCCAAAGATATGTGGTACTGAAGATATGCAGGTGAATTGGGTAAGCTGAATTGTCCATAGTGTATGTGTGTGAATGAGAATGTATGGATGTGTTTCCCAGAGATGGGTTGTGGCTGGAAGGGCTTCCGCTGCGTAAAACAAATGCTGGATAAGTTGGTGGTTCATTCCGCTGTGGCGACCCCGGATTAATAAAGGGACTAAGCCGAAAAGAAAATGAATGAATGAAAGCAATTTGTCACTTTAAAAAAAAAAAAAAAATTAAGTCAGTATTATTAGTCCCCTTAGCAATATTCAATATTTTTTATTGTCTACTGTACAAAACAAACCATCGTTATAAAATGACTTGCTTAATTACCCTAACTCGCCAAGTTAACCTAATTAACCTATTAAGCCTTTAAATGGCACTTTAAGCTAAATACTAGTATCTTGAAATATATCTAGTAAAAAATATTTACTGTTATCATGTTTACTGTTATCATGGCAAAGATAAAAGAAATCAGTTATTAGAAATTAGGTATTAAAACTGTTATGTGTTGAAAATGTGTTATTTTCTGTTAAACAGGGCTAATAATTCTCACTTCATATATATATATATAAATATTATATATAATATAATAAATATATAAATAAATAAATATATAAATAAATAAATATATATAATCCAGCCATCCATCTACTGTCTTCCACTTATTAGGGGCCTGGTCACGGTGTATATATGGCATGTATAGGCATTATGTATTATTATGTATGAATATATCAAGTAATATATAAAGCATATCAAGTAATATATTTATATAAAGTAAATATATTATCAACAAAAAAACAACTAATACTAAAAGCTGCTCACATTAATCATGTTTTCTTTGTCTTGAGACTCATGACCTTTGGTAACTCTCAGATATAGATCTACACCATGGCTTAAGTGTCTCCTTATAAGGCCAATCAACTTGTGATTGATTTAGATGTGCAACAGATAGACTGGTTGAGCGCTTCAATCTTTACAGTAAACCTCAGATGTATCACAAACTGACCGTATGAGTGATCACTCTTGTATGCAGTCCGGCACCTGTTCAACTCAAGTCTGAAGGACACGAGCGCCATGCAGACACACACATACACCTGCAAAAACAGCCGTTGACGGATGACATCAGCTCACATTTATCTGTACATATCACTCTCTGTCCATAAGAGGTGAGTATGTGTCTCAAACCTGTCACTCTATCATTACTGTGAGGCTATTAAAAGCCTGTGTTGCTGACTGTCATCAGACAGCATTGTCATGTGAAAGCATGTTCGTTCATTTCATACCTGTCATGCTCATGCTGGACTTGCGCAACTTGACAGACTGACGTGTTATTTCTGAACATATGTTACAATGGAGGCTTGAATTAAAATGGCCATTAAATATAGTGAGTGTTAACAACTCTTGATTGCCTCACAAGAAGCATATGCTAAAGGGCACTTGGTGAAGAGACATGAAAATAGAAAGTAACAGATGAATAAATGTTCTTCTAGGAAGTCTTTATAAACGTAATTGAATAGTATGCTTACTGTTCTCTGGCAAATTTAATGGTTACACTGTATAAAATATATGTTTGTTTATGGAATTGCATTATGCAATCTTTATCTCTGATTTGAAAACTATTGATGTTGAAAATGAATCATTTATTTATCTTGATCACTGAATTTGGTAATTTACATGACCAACCCAGACAATAAATAGTTTCATAAGATTACATTGTGCATGCTCCACACAGTTGAATGGACTTGCATGACAAACCACCTATACACACTGACTCAAAAAAAAAAACGAAACTAGACTAGTCATAGCATATTTTTGAAGTGGAGTGTGAGGATTTGAAGTGCTTCTTTTTTCCTGTCCTTTGGAAGAAAATGTGTGCTGTATGAATAAATGTAAATGTATAAAAAATGTGAATAAAAATCACTTATTGTCAAAGCCAAGATCAAGGGCCCATGATTCAAAATCACAAACTAAATAAACAAAAAACAACCATTAATTACAACACACACACACACACACACACAATTAACAGATTTTTTACATTGTTCTATTGACCAAACATTTTTATGTTTTGTATATTATTTTGTTTTTGTATTTAATGTTTCCATTTTAACTTTAATTAACTTTACCTTATACTTTGTTATAAAGTATAAATTAATAACTTGCATGTGTGACACCAAATATTTGATTTATATTGTATGTGTTGTATGTAAAAACTTAAATCAAAATGTCAAAATGTTAAGTTTTACACATACAGTACATTTAAACAACTATAAAGCATTTTTGTTTAGAACCTTCTTAGTTCTCAAATAAAGTGGAGGAAAATTTGGTTTTAAATGTTGGAAAAAACTGAGGAAAAACTTCAGTCAAAATTTTTTTTTGAGAAACAAAAATGGTTCTTTCTTGGCAGCACTGAATAACCACCATTTTGAAACCTTTATTTTTAAGATTTTGCACTCTTAATTGCTGGAATTGATATAGCAAAAACAGGGGTTTTCAAAGTTATGCCAAAACATTTTTTGCTTCCTAAAAGTCCTTTTAATGAAATGTTCTTGGGCAACACAGTCCCGGTATTTGTGTGTGGAGTTTGCATGTTCTCCCTGTGTTGGTGTGAGTTTCCTCTGGGTGCTCCAGTTTGTCCAAAGACATGCAGTATAGGTGAAGTGAAAAAACTAAATTGGCCGTAGTGTATGTGTGTGAATGACTGTATATGGGTGTTTCCTAGTACTGGGTTGCAGTTGGAAGGGCATCTGCTGCGTTAATATGCTGGATAATTTAGCGGTTCATTCCACTGTGGTGACCCCTGATGAATAAAGGGACTACGCCAAAGGAATATGAATAAATGAATTAATTAAAAGTTCTTTAATGAACCATAGTTTTTCCAAAGTGTCAAGAAAATATTATTCAAAAATGTTAAAAAGTTCTTAAATGAACCATAGTTTTCCCAAAGTGTCAAGAAAATATTAATCTAAAATGTTAAAGGATGTTAATGGTTCTACACGGAGCATGAGATTGTCAATGTATTATTCAGCATAACGCACACATACACCGACAAATTCTTCACTTCAGTGGGCCTGAAAACTAGTCCCCCGTACTATAATTGGCAAAATGGCCACTCACACTTCTTTATCGCTTTTCTCACGCGCAGAATAACCCATGTAGTCATGCAGTCGAGCATCTGTCGCCCACCCGCGTTCCAGCCTCGTGCAGTCATCGCGCGCGCGGGAACGAGCAAAGGATCAGGAAAGATGAATAAAGGTGTCTCGCGCTGTTGGAATTTGTGGGCGGTCAGATTGGGGGTGAGAAAGTAAAGGAATATGATCTGCTTTTTTTAATGCGCGACGGAGGCTGGAACTGGCTATATATACAGGAGGTGATGGAGAGGAGATGCACAGATCATCAGGCAGCTGAGCAGGCAACACCGATCACTTGGGGACTCTAATTAACTACAGAGAGAGAAAGTGGACTGCATCTCTCACCACTGACACACTTACAGCAACACACACACCCAACAGCCGAGAGCTGAAGACTAACTCCTGATCATAGACATGGGGCTGCTGCGTGTTGAAGAGCTGGTAAGTTTTGTGCTGATGCTTGCAGTGCTTTCTGGGAGTCTCATCTGAATGTTGGCATGTTATGAACTCTCTTCAAGATTTACAGGGTTCTGTTTTTTGTGCAAAATGTACAGACACAAATACTACTGTAGTGGGCTATTGACATATTCTTACAGAGAAATGAAAAACTATCTGAATGCACTGAAAAACAAATGATTAATTGGATTTACACTTTTTTATGGTAAGTGGTTGCAAACTATTTAAACAAATTAAGCTGAACACTACTAAATGTTATTAGTTTGTTTAAAATCAGCCAATATAAATTGTTTGCAACCATTTACCTTAAAAAATAGTAAATCCAATTAATCGTTTTTTTTAGGGTGGGGACATTAGACAAAATTCTGTTTTTTTATATACATATATATATATATATGTTTTACTTCATTATAATTTAATATTTATATTAAAGATAGTTTTGTCACATTTAGCTTACTTCTGAATAATTTTGTTCCATGTTGCACATTATTTTAAACGCCAACTATTAGGGTTATTACTTAGTTAACTAAATTGCTGAAATACAGTCTAAAAAAGATGACATTTTATGAAATTTTACAAAAAATATCAGCAAAAACTACAATAGATATCACCTAAAGAGAAATATAAAACAAACGAAATGTGGATAACCAGTAGCCATTCACTTCCACATTGCAATGGGAATCAGTTTGCAACATTTTTCAGACTATCTTCTTTTGTGGTAAAGAGAAAAAAATAAGTTCAAACAGGTTTGGAATAAGTGGAGAGTGAGTAAATACCGACAACATTTTGGGGTGAACTATCCCTTTAAGTTATATAGAGAAGGGTGAGAAACATAAGAGAAGGAAAATACATGAAGGAAACAAACAAAGATTGTGAAATAAAGTAGGGGGGAGCTAAGTGATGATATTTAAAAAACTGTTCCAGCATGTCTCGAATAACCCCGGCTTGTCCTTCTATTTTAAACAACAGAAATGACACTGAAATGTGTGCGATTCGTTTTTTTAGGTTCTGCAAACAGCTGAACACTCCCTTCACCCCACCCACACAATCACTAAATTAAACTACATCTACTTTAAACTACACACTTGTTCCTTCTCTGGAAGCTGCTCAAGCATTCAAACCTCAAGTGTGGTCACGGCTGACACACAGTTGTTTGAGCTTCATTGATTTCCATTCATACACACGTGAAATCCAAGACTAATGGGTGTCACGTCTAATCACAGGTCACTGGAAAGAGAGGCGAGGGAAGGGTGGGAGAAAGTGCCTGTGCAGAGGTGTTCGCTGCTGGAGAATACGAGACTAGCATCATCCAGGAGAAGCAGGATGGCATTCACACACAACAGGACCTGAATGACACCACCCTGAGTGAGACCAAACCAAGTGAACAGAATCCAAAACTCAATGTAAGAATGCAAGAAACGAATAAAGTAATCTATTATATTCATATCATATTTCCCACACAATAGCATCATGTCTTGTTTCTATTAGGTTGACCAGTCTGGACATCTAAAACTAGAAACTGTGGAAGACCTCTTCAATATTTTGCAACTGAGAAAGAGGAGAAAGGAAAGGAAGATTCTGATGTTAAAGAAAGAGCCAGAGCCTGATATCTTGGTGAGGTGTCCCTTTTCTAATGGATTATAAATCATATCAAACCCCTGAAATATACAGAATTGAGATTTAATCATTGGGTGATATTGTTTTTCAGCCTGAAACAGTGGACCAGGGTTTGTTTCTCAAAGCTGTCACAGAAAATAAACTGCCTGTTGTGGAGAAATACTTAGCGGATGGTGGAGACCCCAATGCCTGTGATCATGTGAGTGTATAACACCAGGGTTTCTGCAGGTTCCACCAAGTCAAATTTAAGACATTTTAAGACCTTTTAAGACCTTTTTAAGACCATTATGAATTAAATTTCAGGCAGATACAGGGCTAAATGTTAAAGATTTTTAATTGCCGCATTAAAAAAAAAATCAAATTACTTAAACAATACTTAAATAATGTGTCAAACAAGCAAACCATACATACTTTTTTTGACAAGCTTTTAAAACTATTATTCGTTCATTTATTTTCTTTTTGGCTCAGTCCCTTTATTAATCTGGGGTTGCCACAGTGGAATGAACCGCCAACTTATCCAGCATTTGTTTTTCCAGCTTTAATCTGGGAAACATCCACACACACTCGTTCATACTCATACACTACAGACAATTTAGCTTACCCAATTCATCTATACCACATATCTTTGGACTTGTGGGGGAAACCGGAGCACCCGGAGGAAACCCACGCAACCACGGGGAGAACATGCAAACTCCACACAGAAATGCCAACTGACCTAGTCGAGGCTCGAACCAGCGACGTGCTACCCACTACGCCCTTTTAAAACTATAATAAACTAAAGTGTACAACGGTATGTCCAGGTCAGTGTCCTCACCACGTACGGTCTATAAATACATGGAGAACTTACAAATGTTAATGTGAGGAACCATATTGTTAAATAGAGTTTTGTTAAAACTTTTGAGGTGTATTGTTGGTGACTGTACGGGTGTTGGCCTGATTGGGTAGCTTTACATGAACATTGGAAAATAAATACCCATTTAAATCATACAAGACAATTTTTCAGTGAATTTAACAGTTTTTAAGACCTAAAATTTTAAATTTTTCAGATTCCAACATTGTTTAAAATATGACATTTTATGTCCAACAGAAGAAAGTGTTTCAAACAGGATTTTTAAAAGGTTAATTCACCCAAAATTGAAAATTCTGTTATTAATCATTAATCCTCATGTTGCTCCAGTCCCCTGAGACCTTTGTTCATTTTGAGAACAAAAATTAAGATATTTTAAATAAAATCTGAGAGTTCTCTCATCCTCAATAGACAGCAATAAGCTCTTGAGACATTCAAAAACAAAATATCTCAAAATATCAAAATATTTTTTTATTCTAAAGATGAACGAAGGTCTTAGATTTGGAATGACATGAGGTGAGTAATTAATAACAGAATTAAAATGTTTGGTTGATCTAACCCATTAAGACAGAATTGCCAAATACTATGTAATTGTGAGAAAAACTATGAGAAATATAAATTTAAAATACAAATATAAAACTTTCATTTTTGACTTTTTTATCCACAATTATGGTTTCTTTGCTTACAATAATTTATTCACAGTTTTAAGAAAAAAGTCAAAGTTGGTATGCAAAGTTGCAATTCCATTTTTTTGTTTTATTCATTGGTGGCGCCACGGTGGCTCAGTGGTTAGCACTGTCACATCACACCAAGAAGGTTGCTGGTTCGAGTCCCGGCTGGGTCAGTTGGCATTTCTGTGTGGCGTTTGCATGTTCTCTTCGTGTTGGTGTGGGTTTCCTCTGGATGCTCCGGTTTCCAAAGACATGCACTATAGGAGAATTGAGTAAACTAAATTGGCTAAAGTGTATTTATGTGAATGAGTGTGTATACTGGGTTATAGCTGGAAGGGCATCCACTGCGTTAAAACTGATTTTATTCAATGGTAGAAAGTACAGTAGCTTCCTTAATTAATTGATGCTGTATTTTGAATAATCTCTTATTTTATATTTAAATTGTATTTTATATGACTTTATTGTGTTTGCACGTGCCAATTTATTTAGGTTTTTTTCTTTTTAATAGTTGTAGAAATTTTAGTTTTATTTAAGCTTGAGTTTTAGTTAGTTTACATTCTTAAATCGGGATCATCAACATTGTTGCCTGTACTTGGTACTGAAGATTTCAAAAACACAAAGGAGAAATGTTTTCCAGTTTTAAGTACACCAATCCCCTGTAAACCTTCCCTAAGTTTGAGTTTTCCATGTAACATTTATTTTTCCTCATTAATTCGGTTAAATCCATTAGTAACACAAACACAGTCTTTGTTGTTCTCTTTCTTATCTCTCTCTCTCTCTCTCTCTCTCTCTCCCTCCCTCAGTTTAAGCGTTCAGCTCTGCATAAAGCCAGTGCACAAGGTCACACAGAGATCATGCAGAAGCTCCTGGAGAGTGGAGCATCAATGGATCAGAAAGACAAGGTAGCACAGATGGCTGATGTGACTGTAACATCAGCGCTAAAAGAACATTATCTTGCGTCTCTTTTATACTATAATTCTGAGATTCAATATCTTTATCACATATTCGTAGCTGGATGCCACAGCTGTGCACTGGGCCTGCAGAGGTGGAAGCCTGCCTGCCCTGGAGCTGCTTCTCAATAAAGGAGCCAAATTCAACTCCAGAGACAAGGTAGATACGAAGCTCCTGGAAGCGGATGAGACACCAGATGGTCAATGGACACTGATAATGACTTTCACAAATCTTTCATGGAATAGTATTTAAAGCAAACAATGATACATTATTAATTAGCTTTTTTTTTGTTGTTTGTTTTTAGTGTCAAGCTAGAGTTTTGCGTTCTGAAATGTCCCTTGAAATTAAAAAAAATATATATATTTTTTTATTTTATTTTTTATTTTAGTAAGAGTATTGTTAGTTTTAATGATATCTATAAGCAAGCATGCTCCAAAACAGTGACAAAAATCACGTTTAGAAGATTTGAAACTGATACAAACATACAAAGCTTGCAGTTTGTCATTTCCACCTAAAGGGTTCAACAATTCTTTTTCATGTCACCTCATATTTCAGTTTCTCATCAAATCTTGACCAATCAAATGCTCACTAGTATCTGACATGCCCCGCCCCCTTCAAGATGTTTCTATTTTGCTTTTCAGTATATGTATATAGCAGTGGTTCTCAACTGGTTTGGCAACGGGACCCACATTTGTTCATCAAGCCGCGACCCAAATTTTTAGGAACTGTAATATAATTTTAGGAATTATAATTAATTTGTTTTTCTTTGTTAACATACACAAGTAGTGACAGAAAACGCATGAGAAAATCAGCAAGACTTACAAATAAACAATATTTTATTGCTGACATTTAACAAAATGTATCAAATTATAGAAATATTACAAACTAAAAACGACAAACACTGTAATCAGCGCTTAGGGTAAGAAAAGGTTGTTACCATAAACAAAACTAAACTGTTAATAAAACATTAACACTGATCCTGTTGAACAGAACGAACCAGCAAATTGTAAAATGATTAAAACATCCATAACCATTTTTACATCTAATATGACAGCAATTATAAACATCTGTTTCACTTAACAGTAATTTGGGAAGATAATGAGATAACTGAGGATGTGCTTTACTGATGTGATAAGAGTTTTAAAGTCAGGAGTGATGGTCGACAGTGCTACCCAAAGATCGTGCTCTATGTACAACCTGTTTCTTTGCTTGCAGTCAAGCTGCACCAAGGAAGATAAGCCACTTTCATACAAATACGTAGTTCTGAATGGGATGGGCTTGATTGCACTCTCAGATCCCGAAAATTGGGAGAGGCTTACTTCACTGAATTTCTTTTTCAGCGTCTTATGACATGAAAGCTCCACCAGCTGACTCTCTATGTTGTTCGGCAACATGACGCTTTCCACGTCGATTCCAAAGGGATCTGTTGTTGCATTTCAAAATAAAAGTCCGGTATACGCAAAACAAGTTAAAAATTAAACATTTGTTGTTGTTTTTTCTTGACCACACACTCCGCAACCCACCAGTTGAGAAACACTGGTATATAGTATCTGGATGCAGCCTTTATGATGCAGACTGAGATTGCATCACTCAGCGATGCAATGTCAGACACAAAGCACTCAATGGAGTGAGTGATGTCACTGTGAAGGGTAGGGTTAGGGGTGGGGTTAGGTGAGCGCATTAAATAGCATTGGATGCAGCTCAGATTGCGCTGCACCAGGTCTGCATCCAGACCCCTCTCGTGCTATTAGCTGTTTTTTTAAGGGGGGGAGGTGCTACTCTATGTCCCACTCTCTCTTCATGTTTCAGCTGAGATTACGTCAAATATCAAATAAAAATACACCTTTCCTAGCACTTCTGGGGACTTCTGACTAAGTTTGACCTTTGCGCTTTGTGTTTCCAGCTATCCAGCACTCCACTCCATGTTGCAGTTCGGACGGGACATTACGAATGTGCTGAGCATCTCATTCATTGTGGAGCTGAAGTAAATGCTAAAGATAGGGTAAGAGTTCTTTTTCCTCCTTCTTCAAATAATGCTGCCAAGGTCTTGAGGAAAAGTGACAAATTTTGCATTAATATAATGTAACATACATCGGTTTCTTATCTAATGCCAGTATTTTGTGTTTGTGTAGGAGGGAGACACACCAATGCACGATGCAGTGAGGATAAACAGATTTAAAATGATTAAACTGCTGATGATGTACGGAGCCAGCCTAAACGCCAAAAACAATGTAAGTTTAATCAGGGTGCACACTGTGCTTACGGAATGAAGTTGAAGTTTACACGATGCCCTCTAGAGACAGTTTGAGGCACTACAGGATTGTGTTTAATGCCCCAAAACGGACTTTGCTGGAAATATAATATAATATTCATTCATTCGTTCATTTTCTTTTCGGCTTAGTCCCTTTATTAATCCGGGGTCGCCACAGCGGAATGAACCGCCAACTTATCCGGCATTTGTTTTACGCAGCGGATGCCCTTCCAGCCACAACCCATCTCTGGGAAACACATCCATACATTCTCATTCGCACACATACACTATGGACAATTTAGCTTACCCAATTCACCTGTACCGCATGTCTTTGGACTGTGGGGGAAACCTGAGCACCCGGAGGAAACCCAGGCAACCACGGGGAGAACATGCAAACTCCACACAGAAATGCCAACTGGCCCAACCGGGACCTGCCCCAACCGGGGATCGAACCAGCGACCTTCTTGCTGTGAGGCGAACGTGCTACTCACGCGCCACCGTGGTGCCCTAATATAATATAATATAATATAATATAATATAATATAATATAATATAATATAATATAATATAATATAATATAATATAATATAATATAATATAATATAATAT
>CAIGQQ010034676.1:253520-279457 GCA_903798035.1 Danio albolineatus
TATAATATAATATAATATAATATAATATAATATAATATAACATAATGAAGTGCAGGTAACAAGAGAGCAATGAAAATATTGTCTAATGCTTTGTTTGGAAGTTTAACTTGTATAATTATCATTGTGAAGGTTATTATATGTTTATGTATAATAAACTATTATATGTAGTGTGTATATTTAATGAATATACCTTGTCATTTACAGGATGGAAAGACACCTATGGAGACTCTGCTTTCATGGCAAAAAGGTGTAAAAAACATCCTAAATAACCTTAATGAATGTGAAGCACCAAAGTCAAATGAACAACTTTTCAACATTTGATACACTGAAGGGTTTCAGATGTTCTTTCCTTTTTTCTTTCTTTCTTGCTTGATGAGCATTAAAAATTGAACAGTACTTTGCAATTTACATAATTATGACGCTAATTGCTGGCGATGGAGCGTCTGAAATATTGATGAGGTTATTTGTAAATATTGTTTTCTCACTTGATTTTGAGAGAAAAGAATCTTCAGGGAGAGGCACAAGACATCGACATGTTTGTGTGCTTTTAAGTTTATTTCATATTTATTTAATATTAATTTAATTTCTTTTAACCGCATTTGAAAAATGTCCAAGACGGTCTGATTTTACAGGAAAATGTCTAGACAGATTTGAGACTGAACTTTATAAGTGTGCAGAAATGAAACAGAATGTGAATGCAGGTCTGAGAATGTTTGTTGTGATGGATATCATTATTGTAAATGATTTGTAATTTTGGACAGGAATTGTGAAAGACTTTGGCACTGATTAAATGGACATTCGTTATGAAATGTACATTGAATAATGCGTTTTGTACATTTTTTAAAAGAATAAAATTGTCTTTCATTTCATTAAAACATTTTGGTATGCATCACTGTGTGCTTCCTGGTGTTTCCACCAAATTGTATCTTATTTTTTCATCAGTAATGTTTTATTTTACTGTGTTATCATGTACTCCCTGTGAATGTCAAAAAATAGAAACTTTATTTGGACAGTAACTTTAGTTTTACATTTACATCTAAATACACAAACCAAAACTCAATGCATTTAACCAAGATCTTTTGTTTATCTGTTTAGATCAAATGTGAGCCAAAAACCAAACTTTTCTGAGGCTAGTGCGCTGAATGTAAATATAATTGCAATGGGTAATTCCCTAATTTTTTAAATAAAATGTAAAGACAACTAGAAAACATTGCTTTATCTTAACTAATACAGTATAATGTTTGTTTTTTACATTTCATAATGAACTTACTAGAGTAAAAACACATTTATAACAAAATGTAGTATTTACATTTTAAAAAATCTGTTTCATTTACAACATTTAATTAAAACATTTATTTTTAATTAGCCTTTTTTTTTGTAGCTCAGCAATAAATCACACAAACCCTCTCCATCATTCTCACTCTCTTCTAAGATGGGATGGTGGGCTAGATAAAAGGTTACAATGGGCCAACTTTGGCCCGCGGTCCAACTTTGGGCATCTCTGATTCATAACTTTAAGAATGAATATTATAAGAATATGAATTGCATATAAAAAACTATTAGTTATAAATATCTGTGATGAGTATTGTTATTTTTACATTCTTGATGTTTTCATTTTCATTTACAGTTTGTAGCTTCTAATTTAATGTATTAACAACTTTTTCTTTTGATTAGTTTTAAGTCTTATTATGTCTTAATTTGCCTGTTTATTTAATTGCTTTTCGTTGTACTTTGGCTTGATGTAGCAATGTTGTGTTTGTTATCTTGCAAGTTGAACTTGAAAAAAAAATGTTTTTCCAGCAAACCAAAACAAGTGCGACAAACAAAACGGCGCTTCAAATGCGCAGAAGGCTTTCCTGCGCATGTTTAGCCCTACTATGACGCGCACTAGCACGCGCTCCCAGCAGTCTTTGCCGCTGCTCTCGCGTTTCCGATTGGTAGAATTTGAAAATAAGTACGCGCGACAGTTTGGATATGAGGCAGCGCAAGTAAAACAGTACAGCGAAGTCAAAACAGTCAAATACGCGTTTTCTCATTTGACAGCTCTGTAAGTCAACCAAATGAACTTGTTTTAATTGGCATGTTTTGCTGTCTTGTTCATATTTGTGGTTTTATTCAATGAGCGCCCGAGATTGTACATTTGGGAGGGTCTTTATGACCCATTTTGCGGGGTTTCGCCTGTAAAGTATGGTGTATATAGTTGTGTAATCATCTGCGATTATTGTACGTAATATATTACATTCGGGAAATGTATACGCGGTGGTATATATGGAAGTAGGGTAATACTGTCGGTGATGTATGTTGGGTGCCTGCTTAGATAACAGTATCTTTATCAGATGTTTACAGAACAAGCAGAAACCCTGTGTGCCTGTAGCTTTCTCTATGCAGATATGTGTTTTATTACGAGACAGAAAACCAAAGGCTTCTTCAAGCCGTGTAGCAAATCATTCAAATCTGGTGTCGATTAAATGTAGATCTGAGACTACTGTAGGGAAAACATCTAAAACTGTTAAGTTAGCACTTTTAAACATCCGATCACTTAACAATAAGTCACTTTTACTCAATGATTTTATCAGCACAAATTGCCTTGATTTTATGCTTTTAAATGAAACTTGGCTCGATGACAGTTGCAGTGCAGCAGTCCTGAATGAAGCAGCTCCTTTAAACTTTGATTATTTGAGTGTTTGCAGAGCTAATAGGAGAGGTGGAGGCATCGCTGCCCTGTTTAAAGATGTTTATGAGTGTAAACAAGTGTCATTTGGTGATTATTTGTCCTTTGAATATCTGAGTATAGCACTAAAGGGTGCTCCACGCATTTTACTGATCATTATCTACAGACCTCCAAAATATTCTCCAGCTTTTATTGATGATTTTACAGAGCTGTTATCAATAGTAACCTCTGAATTTGACTGTTTTACTATTGCTGGGGATTTTAATATTCACATTGATAATCCAGAAGTCAATGCTACAAAAGAACTTATGACTGTTTTTAACACGTTTGATCTGACTCAGCATGTTCAAGGACCCACACACAATCATGGACACACTCTTGATCTACTTATAACTAAGGGTTTACACATTTCATCGACTGTTGTTAAGGATGTGGCACTATCTGATCATTTCTGTATTTTCTTTGATGTATTGATCACTCCAGCCATTGAAGACAGATCTGTCTCTGTCAGAAAGAGATGCATAAATGAGAACACTAGTGAGCAGTTTATGAAGGCCATATCACTAAAACCAAGCATATCTGCAGACTCTGTCGATTCTCTCCTTGATTTGTTTAACTCTAAAGTTAAGAATGTCATAGATGACATTGCTCCTGTTAAAGTCAGGAAGAGAACTGGCAGACAGAAAGGGCCTTGGACAAGGTCAACATCGGTAAAGATGATGAAAAGACAATGCAGAAAAGCTGAGCGTATGTGGAGGAAGACGAAACTAGTAGTCCATTACAATATCTATAAAGACAGTCTCCATGCTTTTAATGTGGAACTAAACACTGCTAGGCAGACTTTCTTTTCAAGCCTTATAAACAGCAATATAGATCACACCCGCACCCTCTTTGCAACGGTAGAGAGACTCACAAACCCCCCCAGTAGGATTCCTAGTGAACTACTCTCTGAAAGCAAATGTAATGAGTTTGCTCATTTCTTTACTGATAAGATCAATAATATCAGAAAGGCAATCAGCTCATCCAATCAGCCAAGTTGTGTCCACGTCAGACAAGCTCAATCACAACTTAAGAAATCAGACATTATGTCTGATTTCATGGAAATTGATGGTAAAATCTTAGAAGAGATTGTGCAAATTATGAGAACATCAACCTGCGATCTTGACACGCTGCCCACATCATTCTTTAAAACTGTGTCTAACTGTCTAGAAATGGATCTTCTGAAAGTGGTGAATGCTTCACTTCTCTCAGGGATTTTTCCAAACTCACTTAAAACTGCAGTAGTTAAACCCCTCTTGAAAAAGAGCAACCTGGATAACACCCTACTGAGCAACTACAGGCCAATCTCAAATCTCCCTTTCATTGGCAAAATCATTGAAAAAGTTGTTTTTAACCAGGTTAACAGGTTCTTAAGCTTGAAGGGGTGTTTAGACCATTTTCAATCTGGGTTCAGAGCACATTACAGTACAGAGAGCGCCCTTATAAAGATAATCAATGATATCCGCCTAAATACAGATTCAGGCAAACAAACAGTGCTGGTATTGCTGGATCTCAGTGCTGCATTCGACACTGTCGATCACAGCATACTTCTGGATAGGCTGGAGAACTGGGTTGGGCTGTCTGGGACGGTCCTCAAATGGTTTGGATCGTACCTTGAAGGGAGAGGTTACTATGTCAGTATAGGTGACCATAGGTCGAGGTGGACACCCATGACATGTGGAGTCCCACAAGGCTCAATTCTGGCACCTCTCCTGTTCAACCTTTATATGCTCCCTCTGAGCCAAATAATGAAAAAGAACCAAATCTCCTACCACAGCTATGCTGATGACACTCAGATCTACATAGCCTTACTGCCTAATGACTACAGCCCCATTGACACCCTCTGCCAATGCATTGATGAAATTAACAATTGGATGTGCCAAAACTTCCTTCAGTTAAATAAAGAGAAAACTGAAGTCATTACATTCGGGAACAGAGATGAGGTTCTCAAGGTGAATGCGTACCTCGGCTCTAAGGGTCATACAACAAAAAATAAGGTCAAGAATCTTGGTGTGACTCTGGAGTCAGATCTGAGTTTCAACAGTCATGTCAAAGCAGTAACTAAATCAGCATACTATCATCTCAAAAACATTGCAAGAATTAGATGCTTTGTTTCCAGTGAAGACTTAGAGAAACTTGTTCATGCTTTTATCAGCAGCAGGGTGGATTACTGTAATGGACTCCTCACTGGCCTTCCCAAAAAGACAGTCAGACGATTGCAGCTCATCCAGAACGCTGCGGCCAGGATTCTGACCAGAACCAGGAAATCAGAGCACATCACACCTGTCCTCAGGTCTCTACACTGGCTCCCAGTTACATTCAGAATAGAGTTTAAAGTATTATTACTTGTTTATAAATCACTAAATGGCCTAGGACCCCAATACATTACAGATATGCTCACTGAATACAAGCCTAACAGATCACTCAGATCTTTAGGATCACATAAACTAGAAATACCAAGAGTTCAGTCAAAGCAGGGTGAATCTGCTTTTAGCTATTACGCCCCTCGCTGCTGGAATCAGCTTCCAGAAATGATCAGATGTGCTCCAACATTAGGCACATTCAAATCAAGACTGAAAACACATCTGTTTAGCTGTGCCTTTACTGAATGAGCACTGTGCTACGTCCGACAGATCGCACTATTGTGTCTTTCTTTTCTTTTGATTCTTTTATAACTTGTCTTAACTCATTTTAATCTGTTTTTATCTGTTTTTTTATTATTTGTTTTTATTTTCTTATACTTAAATTTTATTCCTGTTTATGTAAAGCACTTTGAATTGCCACTGTGTATGAAATGTGCTATATAAATAAACTTGCCTTGCCTTGCCTTGCCTTGCCAATAATCAGAATCGATAAAAGAGTGTTCACCGGCTGTTCTGTCACTTGAGGCTATTTTCCTCCCCCATACAGTTTCATGACATTTTATTTGTTTCAGCTCAAGATGATGGAGTCAGGGCTAAAGGATGATCCAACAAGACCTACTATATTAGTTGTAGAAGATCTAAGGCGGAATCTATCCTCAGAGTTTGATTGTTCAGATTTGCAGGTAGGATAACAATCAGGCCATACTATTGTGCACAAAACTAATAAATAACCGCAGTGATGTGTATAACAATTAAAGTATTTAATTCATAAAGCATTAGCATAGCATGCTTTTTGAATTATTATGTTTTGTTGAGCACCCACTATGCATACTTTTGTGTTATTGAAATGTTTGAGCCACCATGTTTCTTTTGAAGGACTCATCAGACTTGAAAGAACATCTGAAGGTGTATCTTAGGATAAGACCATTTTCAGCAGCTGAGATTGATAATGGAGAATCACAGGTTAAAAAATATGCATATTTATTTGTTTGTATTTGCTACGTATGGCACACATTTCCAGAGAATGTTTTTGTAAGCTTGTTGGAAAATGCCTCTGGAAAAACTGTTGTTAATATTTCAAATTTATCAGTGTCTTCTCTCTGTTTTTGAAGGACTGTGTGACCATTCATCCTCCGGAGACTGTCCTTCTCAAAGCTCCGCAAACATCTCTCTCTGCCAGGCTCAGTGATAAATCAGTGCCAGTTACAGCTCAGCGTTTTCAGTTCTCTCAGGCAAGCAGACACATCAACACAGACAGTCCTAAATAATTACCATTGAAACAAGTCAATAGCTTTCAGAATTTGACAACCATAAATAATCTTTATATTTCTTTATTTGTGAACAAATATCATGCTCTAAATGTTGTGATATTTTTAGGTCTATGGTCCAAACACTACACAGAAGGATATATTTGATGGCACAGTAAAGGGTCTTGTCAGAAATGTTCTAGAAGGGCAAAATTCTCTGGTCTTTACATATGGTGTCACCAATGCTGGGAAGACCTTTACTTTTTTAGGTTGGTATGATTTGTATTTTGTCTTTATATTTTTGTCGTTACTGACATAATGCTTTGGAATGTCTTTTTTGTGCTCTACAATGTATTTTACATTTAAATTAATAAAAGTTATTTCTCAGCTGTTACATTTAATAAAATGATGATTCCAAAGATGATTTATTTTTATTTTATTGTGATTTTTAAAAGGTATAATCTTTCCTAATGCAGCCGATACATAAAGGGATGTTTTCCATTTAAAGCAGTGTGTGTGTTGATTCAGCTACAGATGTTTAAAGCTACAATAAAACCAAAGTACAATAACAACAGATCATTCCTCTGGAATCAAATATAAAAAATGTGTCAAGCATTGGTTGTTTATTTAGATAGAAGCACATTTTAATGCAAACTTTCAATAATTGTGTGAAATCATTGACATCTTGCATATGTTAGTGTGTTTGAAGATTGCGTTGCATACTTGATATTTTTAAAAAAGGAAATATGTGCACAGATGAGTTGTTTGCAATAAGATCATACAAATGTATAGGGCTGCTTTCAGATTAAAATATTGAAACTAATGGACAACAAATGAATATATCATAATATCCTGATTTTGCATTTATGTATTAGGTCCAGACACTGACCCAGGCATCTTGCCTCGTTCCCTCAACATGATCTTCAGTAGTCTGGAGGGTCGCATCTTTACCCAGATGTGCCTGAAACCCCAGAGGTGTCGAGATTTCATCAGACTCACTAAAGAGCAGCAAAACGAGGAAGCAGCCAGCAAACGCAACCTGCTTAAGCTTTTCAAAGAGGTGCAGTAAAGCTGTCATGTGTTTGAAGGGGCTTTAACACTCACCTGGGGTTGTTTGACTTGTTTAGTTTGTTTTGGTAATGTGACTACTGGTTTCTAAACGCGTATGCACACCCACATATAATTCCTGACTCAGCCTGTTAGGATGGTCTGGCGTACTGATGTTAACATAATACTGAAAGTGATACTGTTGTATGAATTGGTCTAACTATTTGTGTTTTCATGCTTTCTTGTTAAGTGTGCCTAACATAATCCATGATCGGTTGAATTCTGAGGCCGTGTTTACCCTTTGTGTTAAGATCCATTGATGCATGATTGATTGGATCATTAATAGATGAGGAAGACATGTTTTATCTGTTTCTATTGACCACTTTGTCTGATTTCCCTATCAAATGGATAGTCTGTGGATAGGTTTATGTAATAGAGGTCAAGTTGGTTTTATATTCGCACATTAATTCATTTTTGAACAGTGACATGCTCCCTATATAGTTTACCATGCTACTTTAAATATTCGATCTGAAATTGAATGCAAGTATGACTACAAAACAACACTGGCACTATTTATTTCACTGTGAACATCGTTGCACTTTGATAGTCATTGGCTGCTAATATGATTTCCCTATTTAGAATACGTTTCTCCAAAAATATATTATTAAGGTAAAAGTCAGAATGTGGGAATATAAAACCAACTTTACCCTTATGTTTAAGTTTGGGCCTTTCTTGACTTTTTAATCTAACGTTTAGAAAAAATTGTGTGCAATTTACATATGAACATGAAACGATACAGAGAGCAGCAGCTTTTGTTTCTGCTCTCATAGCTGTAAACCACACCCAGTGCTGTGGCTTGTGTTACATATTAGTAGTAACCAAGAAATATTTTGCAATCAAACCAAACTTTTAATGCTAGACTGAAATGTTTAACTCTTCTGTAATGTTTATGATCTGGGTTGGTAGGGATAGAAGAGGTGGCTTTTGATTGTGTTTGCACTCATTCAAAACATACAGTGAAGCACTGAAAATGCATTTTAATAACCTTTTGTATGTGGACAAGCTAGACCTCATTTACCACTGTATTTGACATTGTCTAATCGTGAAAAAATGCATCTTAATAGTGGGTATGCATTAGCTGTGCATATACCAAGTGTTAGCGAGACTTGGTACAAGCAGACACTGAATGTAAAATTACAGTAAACACTTTGATTTTAAAAGGGATGTTTGGTTTGACTCATTGATCTTCTTTTTAGTCTGATGCTCAGAGGAATATTCTTGGCCATGGCTCAAAGTCTGATATTGAAGGTAAACAAAAGGATTCATTTTGTCATTTCTAAACTCCACTTAACTCTAAAGTTGTGCTTGGCAGCCTGATTATGTTGTTTATCTGCCTGATTTGATGCCTGTTAGATGGTTCCATTCTCTCTGACGTAAACTCTGCGGTGAATGAAAGGAGTTTGGATGTGGAGATGGACATGCACACTAGGTTTTCTATTTGGGTCTCGTTTTGTGAGATCTACAATGAGAACATCCACGACTTGCTAGAACAGCATGCAAGCAATGCTTCACGAAAAACCAACCTTCGCCTTTGTCAGGATGTCAAAGGAAACTCATTCATTAAAGGTAAACTTTCTTCTGTAATTTTGTTTGTCCTGTCAACAAATTAAGATATAACCAATCATTGAAGAAGATGACCTCTAGTATGTAATGTTTGGATGCAGACCATTAATGTTGTTTTTAAAGGAAAGTTCACCTAAAAAAATACATTTTCTCACCTTTTACTCACACTGAAGTGGTTCAAAACCTTTTTTTTGTACACAAAACAACATATTTTGAAGGATGTTGGAAATCAGCAGCTATTGACATCTATAGTAGGAAAAAAAATACTACAGAAGTCAACAGCTGCTTCAACATTTTTCCTTATATGTTTCCTTATATTCAACAGAAGAAAGAAACCCAAACAGGATTGAAACAAGTGGAGGATGTGTAAATACATTTTATGTGAACTATCCCTTTAAGGCTAGAATGGAAATGCAATTAAAGCATCTTTATTTACATTTATCTTTATGCATGTGACTAATGCTTTTATCAAAAATGACTTGCATTAACATTTTATTGCTTCATGGATTCCCTAGAAGTTGAATTTGTGATTTTGTAGTGATATAATTATGCTCCAATAGTCCTTCATTAATTAACTAATTTAAAAGAGCTTTAAAATTAAAATTTTGTAAATACTGGAGTGACTTAAAATGTTTAAAGGAAATACTGTGTAATAGCTTAAACTGGCCAGGTGCTGGTGCTAGAGCAACAAAGAAAAACCTACATAGGTTTAAGAGCGTTCTCATGTCTTAGGGCTTATTGTCAGATGATAAGAAGCCTGTTATGTGGTGTGTGTAACTGAAAGAGAATGTGTCATTGCTCATAACTGTGCATTTTAAATTTCCAGATCTAAAATGGGTCCAGGTGAGCAGTGCTGAGGAAGCCCTAAAAGTGATGAAACTGGGCAAAAGAAATCAGAGCATCTCTAGCACTAAACTCAACCTGCTATCCAGCAGAAGGTAGATTACAAAAGTTCTGCAACTTCCTGTTGTTCATCCATTTTAGCACAGTGAGTACATTTGCATCTGTTACTGTGATTTCATGTCCATCTGTACTTGTTTGATTTATTTTTTTAGCCACAGTATTTTCTCTGTCCGAATTCTAAAAGTTGAGGATGTGGGAATACCCAGAGTGGAATCAGTCAGCGAGTGAGTCTCACTTTCTGCATGGTGTTTGGGTTGTGCTTAATGGTTTGTAAAAGTGTATATATTGTTATTCCAGGCTGGCGCTGTGTGATCTGGCTGGATCAGAGCGTTGTGCGAAGACTCAAAATAAAGGTGAACGGCTAAAAGAGGCTGGCAACATCAATACTTCTCTGCTCAGTCTTGGAAAGTGTATTAATGCACTAAGGAATAACCAACAGGCTAGGTATACAAATTTTCCTGTTTACTTTCCTTTTTTCTCCTTATCTTTTAATCATTCTTTTTTTGTGTGTCCTTTTCAGACAGCATGTTCCATTCAGAGAGAGTAAACTCACTCACTATCTGCAGGGCTACTTCACTGGCCGGGGCTCAGCCTGTATGATTGTAAACATTAATCAGTGCTCCTCCATGTATGATGAGACGCTGAATGTGCTCAAGTTCTCTGCTGTGGCTCAAAAGGTTAAGTTTTTTATTTATTTAATTTCTGTCATCAGGTGTTCAGCCACGTGACATTCCAACTGTGGCCTTAGGGCACCTTTGATCTATTTAATAGAAACAGAAACATTGCATTTTTTTATTTAGTACAAACAACGCAGTTAAAATAATTCAAACAGATCCATTTAAAAGACTGATAATGCTGTATTATGCATTCCAGAAAGGAGGTGATCTCACTAACATGTAAATTAATGTGACCTATATTTAATAATTTATTATTTTTTAAATGTAAAATGAAAGATGATATTTTGAGACCTCAATTGTAAAAATCAAAACTTTTAAATAATTTGAAGTTTGAATAATCATAAGTTTTAAATAATTTGAAATATAATTTTTAAACAAAAAGATCGTAAGATGAAAATAAAAAATAAATCTTCTAAACCTTTAATTTACCATATTTGATGTGCGGTGTTTATATGTTTGTGCAAGTAAAAGAATTCTGCATGCATATGAGTCTAAATTCATATTCTGTAAAGCAGAAGAAATATTTCATATGAATAGGCCTGTCGTAATGAGGAATTTTTGTTGTGCAACATATTGTCAGTGAAATTTATATTGTTGTCATTTTGAGATAATTTGATGTCACTAATATTTTAACGATCATATAACAGCATAATGCAAATAGCTATAAACACTTTAAAATACTTAGCAGTCTTAAGGTTATTTAGATTCTATAATTTTATGTTAAAAAGGCAAATGTCCTATTTTCTATTCTGTTAAATGTCCTATTAGGTAAATGTCCAATTATAAACTGACACAGGTGAGGTGGAACATAAATGTCATTGTAAAATGGCTTTAACGTTATTTGTTAAACTGTAAATATAAATATTGCAATGGCAAAAATTATTGAGGTCATCTCTAAGTATTGAACGATACATCGATATATTGATTATCGTGATGGGCCTACTGTACATATGGATAAGTTTACAAGATACATTTATGATCTCCATATTTGGTGAAATGGAATATTCCACCAAATATGGAACATTTAAAAAAAACTCTGTTTTAAAGATAAATGAATATGTTATAATTTTGGAATGATGTGAGGGTGAGCAATTGATAACTTTCTATTCATATAACTGTAAAGGGATAGTTCATTTTAACGTTAGACCTTTTATTAATTTCTTCTGCTGAAAACAAACAGTTTTGATAAAAGTTTGACGTGGAAACCACTAATTTCCATCCTAAGGGAAAAATACTGAGGAATTTAGTGGTCACCAACCAGTGTTTTAAAACCTTTTTCAAGTTTTCAGTTGTGTTCAGCAGAAGAAAGGAAGGAAGGTTTGGGGGCTGAGTAACATATGACAGAATTTTCATTTATGAGGTAGTGCATTCTATACTTTTAGTAAATAATTATTTCTTTTAAGTAATTAATCAATAATTGATTAATAATTGAGTAGTTTCGCTTTATTTGGGATAAATTTAAACCATGTTTTTTAGGTGGTGGTCCTCACCACGAAGAACATCCCAGTGAGAGTGAAAAGGAGTGCAAGAGAGGTGTCCTTTATAATCAACAATGCTGATTGTCGGGATATGAGACGCAGCTCATTGGTACGATGGGACCCTAGTCTTGAGGATGTCCGAGAAGATTCTGACACAGAGGACGAGTATGAAGAGCAGAGTGAAATAGAGGACACCATACTAAATTCTGAAGATGAATGTACAGAGACTGTGAAAATCAATAAAAAGCTTTATGAGGTAAGATTTGGTATCTTACACCTTCAAGGAATAATTCCACCAAAATGAAGATTCACTTACTCTTAACTTGTTTCAAAACAGTTACTTTGTACTGTTGAACACAAAAGAAGATGTAATGAAGAACTGGTGACCTTTAACTTCCATAGTATTTGTTTTCTTTCTTACTGCAGATGTCAATGGTTACAGGTTTACAGCTTTATTCAAAATATTATTTGTTTGTGTTCTACGGAAGAAAAAAACTCAAACAGGTTTGGAACAAGTCAAGGGATTACAATTAGAGAATTTTAGCTTGAACTATCACTTTAAATGACATCTGTAGTAGTCAGCCATCATTTCATGTTTGTTTATATCTGATAGTGTTGCTGCATGTATTTGTTTGTATGACTGTGAGGTTTCTGCTTCAGTATGGCTGTTTATTGTATTTGCATGTAAAGGGCCAGCAGCGGTTAATAGTGAATACTCAGCAGCAGTTGACGGAGGTAAAAGCCGAACTCTTAACCCTCGAAGCACGTGTTCGAGATGAAGTGACAAAAGAATTCTCGGAACTGATTTCCCAGATGCAGGAAGATTACAGGTCAGAGATTACAAGCTCCCTTGCTCAATTATGTGTAATTATAAAAAAATTACAGTTCATGTTATGATTAACTGAACCATTTCTTTCCATGCCTGTTTTATTGTAGTGAACGAATATCCAGAGAGCGGGAACTGATAGAGGAACGGTGCGAACGGAGACTGGAGATTCTCAAAAACCTAGTGGAAAAAACGGCTATGGAGGATGACAGTGTGAATTCAGCTGTGTCTAAGTCAGAGGTTTATATCAGTTTGATTAATAGTTCGTAGTTTTCATGATGAACATTAAGGCTTGTCTTTATCTTCAAAGTTTTATTTGTTTGTTTTTATTAGGCCCAGATATAAAGGTGAATTTTGTGTTTGTATGCGAGTATAGGTGGAGAAACGCGTCTCTCTAGACAACCTGTTTGATTCTATGAGCGGTGACCTTGCGGGAATCAGACATGATGCCCAGGCTGCCCAGTCCTGCTTGGTGACCTCTGACCCCAGAGTCTCAGTGACATTGCATGACCTCGAGAAAAAGGTCACAGAACTTTCAGAACAACTCAGCATATCTCAGAATCAGCTGTTGCTTAAAACAAAGGGTGAGAATCATTTGAAGATGAGCAGATCTATAAAAATCTGCACCTTCACATTTTCACAAATGTGTGGTGTACCCCCTTCCTCTTGTGTGTTAAAAATTTGTACTATTTAGTAGGGATGCCACAATACTAGGTATAACATTGAACCGTTCGGTATGACCTTCAGCTTTCAATTCACATATGGCTATTGCATTTTTTCGGTTTTGCATTTAAAATTTCAAATAACATGTTTTGAATTTTCCCCCATTCCTTTAATTACTCTCTGAACTGGCCCTGTACATGTTAGAATGTATGTCCATGTGCTGAAACATGGCTCCCCGCAAGTAAACGTCCCATCAGTGAGCACTAAAATAGAAAACGCTTTCATTTAAAAATGAAAGTGTGTGCCGCATGTCAGTGCATGTGGGACATCTGAGAAGTGAAAGTTACGACATGCAAATTAGGTCTTGCTTCTCAACAATAAAATTCTGCTATGACCATTAATTATGTCCACCTATCCGACTTGAGTATTCATTCGGTTTTGCCTTAAAATGTAAACATTTTGTGACTTTCTCATTGTGCTGCGTCTTAAACCTCTGAGACCTACTCAAAAGTTTATTTTAGTATTGTCTTTTTTTTTTTTTTTTTTTTTTTTTTGACAGTGCATTTTTTACTGAACATATCATATACCAAACTCTTCTGAAAGCATAAATGAAAACCATACTGAACAAGGAATAATCTGTATTGTTGCACCCCTACTATTTAGGGTTCCCATGGTTTTGGAATCTTCCAGATATTTTATTTTTCAAAACATAGAACCTGCAAAATTTTTGTTAATGGGTTTTAAAAATACTTAATTGGCCCCTGCACAAATTAAAGCTTTAAAATGGCTCAAGTGAAAACATAAAATGTTGGCGGGGTGAATTCTGAATTCTTATTGGCAACATTCGTTTTTTGTTTATTTTTTTCTCAGTCTGCAAGTGCTTTTTCATTTATTTTTGTTGGTCCATACTTTTATAGATAATCATTAACCAGAAATTGTGGGAGCCCTGTATTGTTGGATATGCATGCTTTTACCGTAATACTGTAACCACATACGCTAGAGTTAGAGTTCACTCACCAACCTACCAGGCTTCCTAATCACTAGATCTAACACCAGAACCCATACTCCCTCACAGAGCTGGAAACCCAGAGCCGGCTGTCAGATGAACTGGAGGAGGTGAAGAAGGTAAACAACACCACCGTAAACAGCTTCTGCCACTTTTTTTACACACAAAATGAGGACAAGTCTGCCAGTTTATGCATCACTGTTTGTTTTACACAAGCAATCCCTGGTTTTTCCTCTGAAATTGTGCATTTAGTGATGCTGTGGCTTGTTGTGCTGATTTTAGACTCTTGAAAGCCACAGGGAAAGGGAATTTGATCTGAGTGAAATGTGCAGACAGAAGGATGAGATGATTGCCAAACTCCAGACTACTTTGGACCAGCATGTAGAAAACAAGGCTCAGGATGTGAGTGTGAATGTATAGACTTTTTTAATTGTCCAGGATTATTAGATGCATGCTACTGTCAGAAAGTTTGAAAGTCTCCATGACTGCATTTATTTGCTTTGCATATAGTTAAAGGTGCAGTAGGTGATCTGCCATAATGCTAACCGGTTAGCATAATATCTTTGAAACACAGTCCTTCCCCTGCTATCCAAAGCCACACCTCTAGATCTCCACAATCCACTTCTAGATCATCTCATTTGCCAGGTGGAAAGCTTTATTATATCTGGCACATTTCCAGTTGTGTAGCAAGCAAAACTTGTCATAATGTGCAATATTTCATGAATGCAAGAATAGCTGGTCTCAACGCGCTTTGTCCTAAAGCTACTAATGTATGCTTAGTGGTTAACCGGCAGTGTGCAGGAATTACACTTATGACTAAGCCATACTTACAAGCTAGGCGGAATATCGCTATTTACGAATAGCTCTGTTTTGTTGCTAAACTAAATAAAAAAAATCTACATTGATTGATGCTGTAAAAGGTCCCTTATGAAATAAAAAATAATCAGTCATTCACCGGAAGATTACAGTGGCTGAACAATACTTCCATACACCCGTTCGTAACAACACAATCTACATAAGCTTTGATTGACTAAAATACTTTAAAAACATAACATTACCTGTCTAAAATAAATACTTCAGCCATGGTGTTGTCCTTCCTGCAGCATGCAAAAGTAACTGCAATGTTGATTCAGGATTTTAAAAACTTTTGATTCAGCATTGGTTTTTACGTCAGCGACTGTCTCGTGCGCACATGAAAGCATGGCGCAGATCTGCGTGAACAGAGGTGTGCAGTTGTACAAATCCACATTTGTTGACAGACAGTTTTGGGCTACTTATCAGAATTATGGAATTTTTAAAATTTCTTTAAATTTAAATTATAAAATCTTTTAAATATTAAAAAATATAAAAGAATATAAAAAAACATAAATATATTTAGATCATTTACTCTTATTACTACTAGAATGTGAAGAGACTTTCAACTAGGAAAACAAAAAATGTATCTGAAGACAATCCCCTACTGCACCTTTAAATCCGTAATATTGTAGAATATTACTGCATTTGAAATATTGTGAAATGATAAAACTATAAAACTGCTGAATTGATAAAAGGCCTGCATATGTTTTAACTGTAGTATTTTATTCTGTAAGCGTTAAGAGTTTTTGTTAAATTGATAATTGTAATTATTGACACATATATATATATAGTGTTTTTTTTATGTGTGTGTCTTGTATAGCGCTAAACAGCTTTTTGAAACCATGAACCACTGTAAAGAAAAATGTATATATTTTTAAATGGCTTTTCCACAAAACATAATATATTGGTTTGGACTAACATAAGCCTAAGAGAAAAAAAGCTGACATTGTTATGTAATATTATATTCCTAATTATTAAACTAACATTTTAGTTATTTTTTTATTACAAATTTCCAGAGAGCTCAAACTGACTCTGTCAAAAAGGAGGTCACCCTATGCAGTTGCACCAGTACAGAGCCTCTGAGCGCCCGGACTGAAACCAGGAAGCGGCGTCAGGAAGGCGAGGGGCTTGAAGGACAGCCCCCACTCAAGAAAGGTACAGACTCCGCTCCTCATCGTGAAAAAGCCCTCCCATCGTTTGTCACAACCAGAGGGGCTGGCCGAGAGAATCGGGCCAAAGGACGTCAATACCTCAGAGCTCGGAAAAGGCTTTCGAGCGTAAAGAAGTAACCATAATAAACGTGTTTTTAGAAAGTTAGCGTAATGCATATTAAGCCCTGTATTCTGAAGTACTTCTGTGAAGTGTACTGTTTTATGAGCACAACTGAATAAAGTATTTTTATTTTGCACATGGAGAAAACATTGCACAAACTTAAAAGCACTGCAAGTCATTTAAGAGCATGCAGTGTCAAGGATGCTTCTATTTCCTCTTAAAAAAAGTAGTAATGGAAATGTTTCTTACAGCATCAAAGTGTCCCAGACACACATGAGGTGCTTCCTGAGAATAAACTGGAAGCTTTCAGACTGAGTGCTTCCAATTCTCCTCTTTTATCGTCAGAACGAACATTTATTTTACGGTCCAGTGTGCAAGTAGTGCACTCTAGATGAAATTAATTACTGGCTTTGTTGCCAGACCAATAGCAGTAAATATGAAATGCTTGGTTGTACCAAGCTAATCTGAATGTCAATATGAATTTGTAAACTGATCTATTTTAAGCACATACACAGTAATATTGCATGCCACAGACACATCATCACAGATAGAAAAATATTATATAAACCTTATTAAGCTTTCTCAATTCTTTGTAGGTCCCCTGGAGGACTTGAAAATGCCAGAAGATGAAGCAGATAATGGGCGGGAAGACTCCACCCTTCTTGAGGTCAAAGGTCAGCTGGAGTGTTGCCTTGCTGAAGCTAAACAAAAAGACAAGCAGATCGCAGATCTGGAGCAGGAATGCCACAGATTACAAGTTTGCATCCAGGATCTAAATTCAAATCTGGAAGAAAGAGTTTCACAGGAACAAATTCTGGAAGAAGACGTGTGTCAGACAACATTGAAAACCAAACAGATGGCAACAGCCGTGGATTTTAGCAATTTGAACGTAGCAGCTGCGTCCAGATGTAGCAACACTACAGGTGCGTTTGCTGCTAAATCACAAATGGCTAAGCAAGATCTTGAACTGAGAGAAAAGAACAAACACATCTTGACTCTTGAAAAGGAAATTGCACTACTGAAACAGAAAGCAGAAAACACGTCTGACTATGAAGATCTCAAAAGACTCAACACTAAACTACAAGCTGAGGTCATGAGCTTATGCAAGGTCAAAGTTGAACTTGAGGAGAAGGTCACACGCCTTCAGAAGGGGAAGGAGGGGCTTGAAGATAAGGAGGTTGGGCTGACAAACCCTAATGCTCTTGGATCTAAAAGCAAAGAGACAGATAGCCAAACACACCTCATGCTGTCTGGAAAGGAGGCTGAACTGGCACAGAGAGAGAATGCTCTAACTTTAAAGGAAACTCAGCTTTTAGCACTACAGAAGAGTCTGAAGCAAACACAGGAGCGTCTGGAGGAGGAGGAGGCGCAGGCAGTGCAGGAGGCACGCAGGAGAGAGGTGGAAAGGAGGAGAGAGATCCTGGCTGTGGCGGAGGAGGCCATCGCTCAGAAAGATGCAGAGCTACAGAAGAGACAAGAAGAGATCAGCCGGTCAGTTGTCTGCCTTGTAAACATTACCACAATTTTCTAAAAGTTGCGTTATAATTGGCTGTTGACTTATTTACACTGAGGCAATCCTATACTTTTTTTTTATTAGTACAACAGTAAAGCCGATTTTAAGCAAAAACACAAAAACAAACATGCTCAACAAATTGATATATGCTGAGCACTGTATATGATTTGTGACTCGAGGTGCTGATTGCTGTTGATTTGCAATTTGGGTGATCTGAAGTTTAGTGCATTTGAAAGCTAATTTTCATTTTTGGGTGAATTGTTACTTTTTTGTATTATGTAATGTGGGATAAGTTTTATATATGCTATCATTCAAAAGTTGAAATAAATTAATACTTTTAATTAAGCGAGGATGACATTGAAGAATTGTTAGCACTTATTTCTGACTTTGTTTGGACACTTTTTATATTTCATTTGTATGTTACATTGATAAATTGTATTTATACTGGAATAAGGACCATTATTTCAATAAGATTGTAAATAACACAACTATTTTAACAATTATAATAAAAAGTAATGTTTTTTGAGCTTATAAAAAAAATGCAATTCATCACAAGAATCTAATTATAGGGAATAGTTCAATTTCTATATTCTTACATATACTCCTTTTAACAGAGCTTGCTTTTTTTTTTTTTACTAAATGGTGTTAGGCATTAGCTTTTCTTAGGGTTTGGACAGACTGTCAGTACTTTAAGTGATCAGGATAGCATCCAACAGCATGATAAATTGTGTTCCTTATTCCCTGAAATGCATTGATTGATTTTTAAAGATATTGGCCAAGATTTCTGCTTCTTTTGGATTAATGATCATCCCACACAAAAAGACAGTGATTTATTTTAGTAGTTTGAAAGCTTTTTTTTTGTGACTTTTACCCAATATAGACAAAAGGACAGTTGACAAGTATATTTATCATTAAAGTGTGGTACGTTCTTTTTCTATGAAGGTCTGTTTTAATCTTAACTAGTGGTTTACCTACATTGATGATTTTTTATTGGCAAGGGTGGTGATATAATATGGTAATATAAAAATGACTCTAAAAATGAACAGTATTGACAAAGTTTGTGGAGAAGTATAGTAGCGATTTAAAAAAAGAAACAAAAAATGTACCATTGCGGCTGCACGATATTGGAAAAATTGCACATTGCGATATATTTCTGCTATTAAATATTGCATATGATTACAGTTTCACAAGATGTTTTAAACAGTTCTATTTGTCTGTTTTCTTAGAAGAATATTAGAATTATTCTAGACTAGACTAATAGAATTCAGGTACAGAAATTGAATAATGCAAACAATGATTTTTACTTTGCTTTTTTAATTTTTCCTGTTGAAATATCTGAAATTCTTAGATCAGGCAGAAAAATGTTTTGTTTCACCTTTCACCTTCAAGTTTTACCTTAAAACAAGCTAAATTATCTACCAATGGGGTAAATAAAACAATCTTGTTCTTTTTTTCTCTGTATAAATAATTAAATACAATTAATCTTGGTAACACTTTATTTCGATGGTCCATTTGAGTATTTGTAGACTGTCGGCTTAATATCTGTTGATACAGATATTCAACAGACATTTAACTGACTATAAGAAACTTTGCAAGTACATGTCAACTTACACTAACCCCAACCCTAACCCCAACCTAACATTAGTTAGCATGTAGATGCAATGTAACTTAAACTCAATAAATGGACGATTAAAATAAAGTAGACCTTAATCTTTGTTACACCTCCAAGCATCATCATTTTTTTATACCAAAATGTGTTAAACTCACTTGAAATGCTCAGTCACAGGCCTTAAAAACCCCAGCAAATTATAAACTTTCACTCTATTATCGTTGAACTTAGCCGTGACTCTACAAACAAAATGTTTTCTGTGTCCTTCAGACTTAACATTGCAGATCTAGCGATGTGACTATTGCAGATGCACACAATGTGATGTACTGTAGATGCTGAAACGACCTATTGTTCGGCTCCAATACCTACCTTGCAAGTTGCCTTTACAGCAAATAAAAGGAAAATCTATGTTAATCAGCCACTAGTTAAAATATAATAGAATTATTAGAAAGTAGAATTTTAACTGAATAAGTAAAAGAGAAACCTTTCTCCTAATTGATCAAGCATTTAATGGTTTAAAAAGTGTTATTTGCAAATTAAACACATTGATATGCTTGGCTTGGTTTTGATTCATTATTATTCATTCTGTGTTCCTGTGTTTTGTTTTTTATCTCTTAGGTTAAAAGAAGAGATTAAAACTAGCGAGTATAAGATGAGCAGTCTGGCTGTTGATTTGCGCAGAAGGGAAGATGATTCATCTGATCTTCGGGAAAAACTTTGTGACTCAAAGAAACAAATTCAGCAGGTCCAGAAAGAGGTGAGAACTCCCACTGTTTTGAACATCTTTACTGTCATGGGCTGAAACATGTCAGAACTTGCATAGAATCAATGTGCTGTTGACCTGTCCTAAGACTCCTTTTGTGCTTTAATTTAGATCTCGTCCATGCGGGAGGCTGAAAAATCTCTACGACTGAAGCTCAGCGATCTAGAAAAAACTAAAGTGCAGCTTCAGAATGAGGTCGCCAACAGAGATCGCACCATCAACCAGTTAAAAGCTGTAAGCATGTCCTACAATTGAATACTTTAAACCAGTGGTTCTCAAACTGTGGTATGCGTACCACTAGTGGTACACAAGCTTCCTTCTAGTGGTAAACGGAGGAATCGCTGAATAATTAAAGTAAAGAAATGAACACACTTTTAACCCTTTGATGCGTACGATAACACCGATGTGATCAGTAAATTGATTTTAATAGGCTAAACCTTTTATTTAAGTGGGAGACAATTTTTTTTGAGGTGGTACTTGGAGAAAAAAGCCTGAGAACCACTGCTTTAAACTACAGATAGAGAAACATTTATTGAAGCTGTTATGTGAATATTTTCACTTTTCTAAAACAGGAACGATCTTCTGGTTCGAAGTCGGATGAGAATCTGCTGCTCTATCAGAAAGCATGTAAAGGTATCTCTCGTGCATTATTGGTCTTAGTTTATTTTTTTAAGTGTTTATTTAAATGTGTGATAACAAGCAGCACTGGATATTAATGTATGTATTAATGGTCTCTAGATCTGCAAGAGCGCGAGCGTGTTATTGAAGACATGCGCTTGGCTCTGACAGAACAGGAGGAAACACAGACACAGCTGGACCTGGAGTTGGACAACAGAGACACTCGGATAGATGAACTCACACAAGGTACGGGATAAATGGAGAATATTGCAATCATGATTGAGCTTGAGTGATGTGCTGTGGTGAGCAGAATCAAGGAACAAACTACTCGGACCAAGTTTTAGGGTTTCTACAGGTCATGAGATTTCTGGTACATCATGGATTCTTAACAGGTCTATTCCAGACATTGAAAGTCAGAGAATTTTCTTATTTTTTTTTGCTCAAGTCATGGAATATCAGGGATTTTTTATTTTATTTTATTTTTTATTATTATTTTATTTTTTTAATTAAAATGTGCTTTTTCTATAAATTACACAGAAAAATAGACAGTTTCACTCCCATTGTTATGGTTATATGCTAATTTATCTGAGGTAAATTATTCATTGTTGTTTTTCTCTTAGTGGATAATAAAGTCATGCAAAATAAACCATTTTAATAGTGTTATTATTTAAATATTATTTTATGTTTATATTATTATTTATGGGCAACACGGTGGCGCAGTAGGTAGTGCTGTCGCCTCACAGCAAGAAGGTCACTGGTTCGAGCCTCGGCTGGGTCAGTAGGCATTTCTGTGTGGAGTTTGCATGTTTACGTAAGCAAGTATTATTATTTATATTAATATATATAAGCACAGCTGCAGTTTTTCCGTTCATTAGATGTCATGTAAAATTACAATTTTAGTTACAAAGAAGTCAAGCAATTTGATAATTATATTTAAGTGGGAACCCTGACGTTTAATCACATGAATAAACATTTGTATAGAAATGTTGCCTTGGATATAGCAAATTAAACCAAGAGTTTGCAGGACTGTAACCATTTCTATTTCTGTTTTTCAGAACATTGCAAAGGTTCTGAAAAGATTTGGATTGTCCTAGTTGTGGTTTATTGAACAACTGATCTAAAATACTAATACTAAATATGCAGAGGTAGTTTTAGTCACACTATTACATAGCCTGTCATTTTTACAGCTTGGCTTCAACATAAGCTGTTTTAAGACTAACAAAAAAGCTAATTCTGAAACTTACACAATGTTTTATATTACAGTGACTTTAAAAATGTCATACATCAAAAATGATTGTAATCCCAATTTTTCAATGTGATCAATCTTCTGGACTGTTTATTTTTAGAATTGGCCAGTTTGAGAGAAATGCTGCCTGAATTGAGGGACAGGAGTGATTCCAGACTGATCTCTGATGACGTTATACAGGCCAGACAACAGATCACTCAGGCCCACGAGAGCTTACAGGTCCATGGTCCAAATTGATTCTCGATTTCACCTCAAGTGTAAGAAAAGAAGTTTGCTCATGGTCTTTGTTTGGTTCTTCATGGCTTTTAGCTTGCCAATGAGAAGCAGCAGGCAGAGCGCAAGAAGTGGATGGAGGAGAAGTTGGTTCTCATTGGTCAGGCTAAAGAAGCTGAGGAGAGGAGGAATCAGGACATGAGACGATTCGCTGATGATCGAGAACGGCATGTTCGGCAACAAGCTGAAATGGTAAAGAAAAGAGTGTGCTTTTAAAGTCAATATCAGACAGATGTTTCCTAGAGATAATGAATGTCTGTTGATACGTGTTTATTAGGAGTCTCTGGCTGCACGTCTTAATGCTCGTGAGGAAGAGATGGAAAGGTGGAGAAAGGAGAGAGACACGCTCGTCTCTGCACTGGAGGTTCAGCTGAAGAAACTCATCATGTCCAATGGAGAAAAAGACCAACAGATAAAGATCCTGCAGGCCAGTAACACTGCCCAAACACCAGAGGTCAGTGAAGTGTCCCTTGCAGCTCTCATAAGGTCCGGATAAATCTGCAATCAGTATTATTTTTCTTTGCTAAGTTAATATTTTTTTCACCAAGATTTGGAGCTGGGGGATTCATCGAAAACTGAAAATCATAACCTATAACCTAGTGTTTCCCAACCCTGTTCCTGGAGGCACACTAACAGTACACATTTTGGATGTCTCCCTTATCTGACCCATTCATTTCAGGTTTAATTTTGTGTTTAATTAGGAAGAGGTGGAAAATGTGTACTGTTGGTGTGCTTTCAGGAAGAGGGTTGGTAAACACTGCTATAACCAACAAAATTTCCCCATGTTTTTATTTTTTTGTAATTCTGTTAGTACTCTCCATTTAAAAATATGCTACTGCATGTGGACAACCTGAACAAATAAGAGTTTCACAAACATCGCTTTGTTTATATGTTTGGCAATCTGACACGACCTAAACTCACGCTTTCTCATAGATGCAAAAAAAAAAAAAAAAAAAAGAGCCTGGTTTTCTCATACGTCAGATAATTGATACATGCATATAAATTATATTCTTTGATGTCCGTTTGTTTAGTATTTGGGCAAGTAAATGCTTATTAAAGAAAAATAAGTAAATAAATAATTAAATTAAAACTAAAGTTATTGTTTCATTATTGTCATATTGCCAAGCCCTAGCAAAAAGGTATTTGATTTAAAAGTGGTAGCTTGTGTATAACAAATCTTACTTCAATTAATTTTATTTGATGAAGAATTATGAAAAAGGACGCACATTTTCTAATTTTATCATGTGGAGTAATGTTTGCTGAATTATTAAGTCGTTTGTTGGAGGGTCTTGTTGCGCTGTCTTGAATTATTTGTAAAATTTCAGCTTTAAAATTTAAGGAATAAATCATTCATGAATTGTATCATATACACAATTTCATGGAATGTTTTTAATGCCATAGGCATTACAATTAAAATAACCTTTTTACAACCCATGCTTAATGTCCGCTATTAACTTTTTCATCCAACTGGTTAGTTTTAAGTAAAATTACTTGATATAAAAGCGTGGTTAATTCTGATATTATGCAGGAAATCAATTAGAAACAAAGCTAGTGAGTGACTCTTTACAAATGGATTAGTGAATTATTGTTTCACTCAGTGCTTTAAAGAAAAACATTGTTATGCTACAGCATTTTTGGAACTATTTTTGTTAGCAAAACAGATATAAAAGAAATATTCTGTCTAAAATATAACTCCCTCAGTATTAACTTTGTTTTAAAGAACTGTTGTATCAAATCAGTTTTACATTTGTCATTGTACTTGTGAGCTGATTTATGCAAAAGCTGCACATTTGCTGGTGTGATGTCATCTCTAATTTTTTTTATGCTTGTATATTTGGATTTCATAACATAACTTGAATTATAGTATTTGAAATATAGTTATTATTAAACTTTCATTTCAATAGGCTTCGTAACGCAGGGAATGTTTTGGACTCTCAGGATGTGCTTTTGTTTGTTTGAGTGACCTATTAATAAATTATGTTAGCACTGTTAAAGCACCAGTTATGATTTCAATGAATATTCCACACCCCTGCTGCGAACTAGTTCACATTTGTTTACTGTTACAGTTTAATATCACTCAAATTAGCAGAACATCAGAAAGCCATACTGCTCTTTTGATGCCAAGCAAATCTAATAAAAATGGCGAGTTATTTTTAGCATGACTAAAGCTCAATGAGGCCACTGAAAAAGCATTGCAATAATATGGAGGCATAAGTAGCCTATTTAACTCCTTAAGTTATCTGTATCTCTCAAGATTGAATCTTATAGGGATAGTTCACCCAAAGATGAAAGTTCTGTCATCATTTACTCATCTTCATAAATGTTTGAGTTTTTTTCTTCTGTTGATTATGAAGGAAGATATACTGACAAAAACAGCCATTGGCCTTCATAGTATTTTTGTTCCTACTATGTATGTCAGTGGCTGCTTTTCCCAACATTCTTCAAAATATATATATTTTTTCATGCTCAACAGAAGAAAGAAATTCATAAAGTTAAGAACCACTCACTCAAGTGTCAGTACACTGAAAAAAACAATTGAGAAAATGTAAAGGAATTAATTTAGCTTATTTGTTTTTACGAATTTAAATGGGTGCAACATAAAACAATTAAGTTGCCCCCCAAAAAACTCCAGAGTTGTGTTGTTTCAGCTTATGTTAAATTTAAATAGTTTAAACAAAGCAAATATATTTTTTGGAATGTAAATGGTGATGACATCTTTGTTTTTGGGTGGACTGTTGCTTTAATGACAACTGTTGCTGGAAATGTTCAGTAATACGACTGCAAAGTCTTACTAATGGCTGAATTAGTGCCTCATTGTTTGCTCTAGTGCAGGGGTGTCCAAACTACGGCCCGCGGGCCATCTGCGGCCCGCAATCAGTTTAGTGGCGGCCCGCGAGGCTTTTTATGATTATTAATAGAATCTGGCCGCTGCACAAAAATAAACGTAATTCAATAAATAACCACCGGGTGTCGCTATCACGTGCCTTCAATTAGGCATCATTTTCTGTTATGACATAAAACGAATCGACCAAACTGAGAGAAACATAATTGATAACCATGTTTTGGTGAGCCATGGCGCAACCTAGAAAAAGGAAAATCAAAAGCACAACATCACTGTTCATATTAACAGAGTTTATGGTGAGTAAAATATATATTATGATTTTAAAATGTAGAAAATAATTCCATAATATTACCACGCACACACACACACACACACACACACACACACACACACACACACACAC
>CAIGQQ010034676.1:279467-300548 GCA_903798035.1 Danio albolineatus
ACACACACACACACACACACACACACACACACACACACACACACACATATATATATATATATATGCGTGTCTGTGAGATTGTAAAATTTGGCCCACGACCACGTTTTGTTTTTTGCATCTGGCCCTCGGCCCAAAACTTTGGACACCCCTGCTCTATTGTTCTAAAATTCATTTTTGAATCAGTTTTTCCTTATGTAAAGTGTTTTAACATTCTGTCTGTTTGTCAGGAGGTCAGTGAGGACAGCAGGACAGAGGCACTGCAGGCAGAGCTGGCTGTAAAAGAGGCAGAGATCCAGAAACTGAAGGAGCAGCTCAGCATCAGTAGCACAAACAGCAGCATTCGCAGAAACTCTACTACACAGGTCAGACATAAATGTGTCTTATTACTGCCACTTCAACCATTCTCTTTGATGTGTCATTAGAATCTGTTCATTACAAATATAATTACTATCAACAGAGCAGAAATATAATTTGAAGTGGCTTTATTCTAAATGTTCTATTTAAAAGACTGGCCTTGTCCTTTAAACCATTATTGTTATTTTATATAACTCACCTCGGATAAGGTAAGCTGAATCCATGGGTTCTCATGAACTAGAGGTTTATGAATGGAGCTTTTGAATGGTTTCTATTGTATGATTGTTGCCTATAGAGTACAAACCGCTATATTACTTTGCACTGCTTAGTGCATCAGTATGTCTCCTCACTGTCTGATTGGTATATTTGTTAATATGTATTTGTGCCAACCAGTGGTGATATGTCTTTGTTAGGCATAGCTGTGTAATTAAGTTGAGCTGGTAATTAGATGTAGAGTGAGGAATGTTAAATGACTGGCTGTGTCTTAATTGCTGTGCTAGACGATGGAAGCTGAATTTTCTGATATGAAGCCTCTGAACAGCAGTACGATCAAGCACAGAAGCAGAACCAGAGGATCTGTCATCAGTCAGGTAAAACATAAGTACATTGTGTCACTAATTGATACAAATGGACAGATTCATCTCTCACACCAGGTTTAACAAGATACTAAGTTGCATTCTGGTTTATGCCTGGTGTTTGAATCCATTTCTTTAGGCTGACTTTTGTGGATTACTTTTTTGACCACATAAATGACTACACTGCCAAGGCGATCCAGTCTAATGCATTTTTGACTAGCACTGATATGTTTTTTCCACCTTTGTGGTTCTAGACCTTGTTTAGACCTGTATTGTTTTAGTCTTTTCTATTGATTTTGACCTGCAAAAACTCTTAAATCTTAATACCAGGTGTAAACAGCCCTAGCTTTGAGCAATCCATATGTTGGTAACATTAGATAACTTCACAAGGAGAATTGTTACAAACTAACAATTACACTTTATTTTGTTTACAATATAGATTAATATACAGTTGTCAGGTGTCCATTGTAGATTAATGTTAGCATTGATTTTAATAAATGAAATAAAAATGCTAAATATATATGTGTATTAGAGCTGTGCAATATGGACAAAATAATCATATTGCGATTTTTGGAACAAATATTGCGATTTTATTTGCGATTTTTGGCAGCTGTTTTTGCTTTGTCAAGCGTGCTACATACACACATTCTACATGTATTCAGTGCACAAGAAGTGCAGAACAAAACATTTCACAATGAAATAACATAGTATTAAGTTTAATAAATAAAACTGTAGTAAAAATGTCTTTAAAACAGACAACATAAACTAACTGAAGATGAACTAACCTCAGCTCTAGTTAAACACATACTGTACACAGTAGCACTCACTGCTGGATCAACAAAACTGTAGTAAAATGTCTTAAAAACAGACAACATGAAGAAATAAAGATGAACTAACCTCAATTCCAGTCAGAACAATAAATAAAAACTAACAGAAATTAAAACCACCTATTCGCTTCCCACACTCAACTTCGTCGTGCGTGGAGTGAGCTCTGATTGGTTAACATCTTTCTCCCGCTCAGCTTAGCTGTAATTGCCCAGTGTGCTGCGTCGGCTCTGATTGGTTAACATATTAAAATCATGCGCACAAGAACAAAAATAAATTAATAGGTAAAATTGCAGCCTTAAGCGATTTAATTTAACATGCGATTTAAGAAATTGCATGTGCTTAAATCGCGATTTATTTATTTATTTATTTATTTTAATTTTTAAAAAATTTTTGTGATTAATTGCACAGCCCTAATGTGTATATGGAGAAAAATATATGTAAACGTACTTCTGATCAAACAGTTTGAGATTGTAGTCTTTCATTTTTCTCTCCAAAAAACTTACAACTGACCCAAAGTGAAAGACATTAATTAATTTTTTTTTCTACTGTGCAGCACATGAATTTTCAGCTCTAAAAGTTTTATAAACAACCTTTGAACCATATCATAATGCTGTAAAAGTAGTTAATTTCTTTTATTGTTATATAATGCATCAAGCAATGTTAATAATGATGATAATAATAAGCCATAAAGCTTTATAATATATTGCCTATACAGGGCTTAAGGACTCTTTCCAGTGAGTAGTCAACAAGAAAACAATAGCAGAGTTTTAGATATTGTAGTGAGGAGCTAGATCTGGCAGGTAAACCAATAAAGAGGGCATTACAGTAAGCAAAGTGTGCTTTAAAATGCATGGATGTAGTTTCAGTGCCTTTGACACTGATGAAAGGGCAGTACTTGGTTATACAATGTAGGTAAAAGAATGCTGATTTGGTGATAGAATGTAAAAGCCTGAAAGGAGAGATAAGAATCAAAAATTATACTCACATTTTTCACAGTACTTTGACAGTATGATGAATACCAGTGTTGTAAGTGTTCTTAGTTTAGTCCATGCTGTGTTTAAATTAAGCCAATCTTTTATTTCATTCACCCAAGCAGATATTTGGCAGGGAGAGCAGGTGTACAGATACAGACAGTATAATTGGATGTCATGATTAGCGTAATATTGATCATTTAGACCATGGCGTAGTAAAACGTGACCAAGAGACATTATGTAATTTATGAATAATAATGGCCTGGGAATAGATCCCTGGGGGCACCTTGCTTCAGGGAGACAGTGGGTGATCGAAAGTCCATTATTGAAATTTAAAATGGTCTGTGAGAGAAAGAGGAAAAAACAGTACCAGAGATATCCAAGTTTGAAATGTTAAAAGCTCGACTGGAACCTTAAAAACCATACATTTTGCCGGAAATTTGTGCAACTGATATAGCATCCAGACTGATTTTTGGCCGTTAACAGAAGTGGTCATTCTACTTACTGTCAGTTCAGATGGTTTACAGTTTAGCTATTTTATTAATTAATTTTAGTTATGAATAAATGTATTTGTCATCGTTAAACAAATCACTAATCTGTTGTATTTCAGTTGCTGCAGCTCTCATCCTTCTGTCTGAGACAATTATTTTAATTCAAAGCGTTTTCTAAATAAATGCACATATCTCTCAGTCCATTGATTATAAAACTGAAGTTGATATTAATGTTCATATGCCAGAACTCATCCGGCAGTGGTCCGCTGGTGCTAGATTCATCAGAGATCTCCACGGAAACAGGCAGACGGTCCAGGTTTCCACGACCTGAGCTGGAAATTTCCTTCAGTCCTCTACAGCCCGATCGCTTCGCTCTCAAGCGTCAGGGTGAAGAATCTGCTGTCACTGTTAAAATCTCCAGACCCACACGCAAGAGGAAGAGCGGCGAGATGGACAAGGTGAGAAATTAATCGCAAGAAGGGGGTTTAGAGCGGGGTTCACACAAATTAGAAATGAGTGCTGTGACTGGAATGGCCTTCAGTCATCTTGTACTTTAAGCATTATGTCTAATCTTTGCTATTTTTTGGCCTTAGGAATTATTGGAAATTGGGCAGAATATCTGATAGTTTACCTAATTCACCTACTCAATAATGTCCTTTTTTTTTTTTTTTCCAAAACACAACAAAAAAGTTCAATATTTATTATTATTATTATTATTATTTTAATTTATTAATTTATTTTATTTATTATAATTTTTTTTTTATTAAAGTGAAAGACGGAAAAGTGACTAAATTTAAACTTTTATAAGACTGCAATAAAGTATAAATATTATATCCTCATTTTTAGAGATCTGATAATTTAAAAAAATGCTTGATTTGACTTCCAATACTGATCACTAATATATATATATAAATATTTATTTATTTATTTATATGATAATAATGATTATTATCATTGATATTCTTCATAAAATCAGTGGCCCATCTGCTGCTGACTAAGCTATGCACAGCCAGACGCTCTATAAATCCTCCTAATTAGCCATTAACAAGGTCCTAATTTTCCTCACTTACACTTAACGATCAGTGTTCATTGTGTACGGCCAGCGAAATGAAAGTCCTATTAGGCAAATAGTTTTGTGTGTAAAAATATATTCCTGTGCTTGTGGTTGAGCGTGCCTCGATCTAACCTCACATGAACACTTGTTTTGGGAGCAGTAACAGCAACTGTAGAATATGCAGTAGGTTTATAGTTTGTTTTAGAAACCTGTTTGTGGAAATGTAATTAAATTGTTCAGACAAGGGGATTACTATTACACAAATACAAATCTGACATATGCTGACTAAACAAGATTGTTAACGTTTTATTAAATCACACTTTATAAGGGTGGCTGCGCACTTAAGAGTCTCTAGCCCGTGTAGGTCATGCCATTCTCTCAGAACACCGCAGCGAAGATGTTATGCTGCTCACTGAAAGAATGCTTTCCACTCAGAATAAGTGCTCTCTTATTGTCAAAGAATTGTGTGCTCTTTCTCTCGCCAGTTGTCCCTGGCAACAGAGTCACGCTTTCACAAGGCTCTGAAACTGCTAATTGTTCGAGAGTTTTGTAATTGAATGGCACAAAACTATTTTTAATGCCATTTCTGTTCGCTTGAAGAGGAAAGGAGGCAGGAGCAGTGCTGTGAAAAAGAAAGCTTCCTCTGAGCCCAATCCACAGGTACATTTTCCTGACGAATGCTAAAACAGCAGCCCTTCCACCTTCAGGTCTCCTAATGGTCTGGAACCAGACATTTACAGCCCAGACACTCTGGGTCATGTTAATTTCCACGGGTTGACCCACAGAGCTGGAGATTGGAAGTATAAACATTATCTAATTATCTTCTTTTTTTTTGGCCTCTGTATTTGGTTCTGCACAGCAAATCAATGTGGGCAAGTCTGTGATGGAGGAATTCTATTAAAACGTAGGAAGTAGGGCTGCATAATATATTGTTTCAGCACTAATATTACAACGTGTACATCCATAATAGTCACACCACAGGATCTTAACCTCATGTCAATCCAAACTCATATTGAACCTATTATTCACGTACGAGCAGATGCAGCCACTTCCGACCTCATTCACTTCCATTGATTTTTAGACATTAAATCGGCTCGTTATGCTGCATAATGTCGCAAACTGATATTTTTTATTGTATTATTATTCTTTTTATGCAAAGTTATAAACAATTTTTTGTAACTCAAGTAGTTTGACCGTTTTCTGCCGTTTATTATTCCTAATCATTTCTCAAAATAGGTGACCGAAATGAAAAAAAATGTTTACTTCCGCATTGCAGAATAATGTCATTTTTTAAGGAATTTCATTGCAGCTAGACTCCATACAAAATAGGCTTAATCCATACAAATTTTTGACACCAGTTTGGTTTAGGACATGTTTTCAGAGCTGTTGTAATGTAATGTAATTACAGAACTTACGTTGTTAAGTTGTTGTTACCTTTAATGCACTTTCCCAGCCTTCTTGTGTTGGAATTTTTCCTCATTCGGTATCTCATAGGCCAGATGTCATATTAGCCATTAACTAAATTTTGTGAATAAAATACATAGTTGCTGAATTTAAGGTTGTTTGAACAGCAGTAAATTTAGACTTTAAGGGAGGTGCGAGCTCTATTAAAAATAAGTACTATAATAAAGGTCACAGAAATAAAAGTAAAGGTCAAAAAGAAATAAAATGTTAAAAATCATTGCCACTTAGATAAATAAAAATGCAGTAGAGCTTAAGCTTTAATCTCCATTTCTCCAATTAAAAAGTGAAAGCAGCTTTGCATTCAGGTCTGACTCTGTGCTGCATAGATGGAATAAATTAAGTTCTATAATCCATGCATTTACTGATGGGCCTGTTCTAGTTGAACATGCTGATTCCAATAGTAAAATTTGCAAATGCTTTTTTTCCATGTTGACTGTGGCCACAAACACACTATAACATTTCAGGAGTAACAACTGGGATTTAATACAATAATTCTGTGTATGTATGGAACATCCTGAAATCACAGCGATTGACACTGATTGACCACAGCAATATTTTGGATTCTTTTGAATCTGATTTCTTTCACCAAAGTAATATTACAATGACCAGCATCTCTTTATTGTTAGCAAATTATTATTGTTATTATTATGTATTTGTCTATTTTTAATAACTAAACCATCAGTAAAACTAGTGTTGTGTTTTGCTTTAAGTGTTTGAAAGGCTGCTTTAGAAGACATGCTCTTCAAGCGTTCCCAGGCCCACTTATTTTAAGCTATGCTTATTAGTCGCCTTTGGGTCTGAGAGATCTAGTTTATAGAGTTAATAAAGTAGGCAAGATTTTGGTATGTGGCTAATTTAATTCTATTATAATACGTTTGTATTTAAGTTTCTTATAGACTTGTTCTTATTTGCTTATTAGCAAGATTTGGCAACACAAATGATTAAAAACATTCCTCTTTTTATTTTATTTATTTATTTATTTTTGCACCATGCAAACAGCATAGAGAGAGACACTCTACTCTAAAACACATTTAAACACACAAAGTTTGGTTCCATACATAATGCACAGGATGTTTGTTAATAAGATTCTTCACTAAATTTTAGCTGAAGCTGATGCAGTAGGAGCCTTTTTGTTTGTTTGTTTGTTTGTTTGTTGGTTGGTTGGTTTGTTTTTTGTTTTTAGCATCTAAACTCACATAACCAATCCAGACCTCTTTGAACAAAGTGCAAAAACTTAACTCTTTGCAACTACCAGTAGTTGTATTAACAGTAAAGCTTTTGGGACAATTTTATCCAGACCAATTAATTAGAATTCCTGATGGTGGAAATGCAGCTTAGGAGTTATTATCCCATAAAGCCTTTAATGCATCAAAGAAATAATAACCTTTCTACAATATTAAGGTGGGTGTTTAAATGGAGCGGGCTTTGCTATATAGTTTTTAAAGATCCATTATAGTGATATTGCAATCTGTGCCCTCGCAGTAGAGCACTCGTTTCTACGCAGGGCCGGATTAAGAACTCAGAGGCCCCTGGGCACATTGTCTTATAGGGCCCCCTACCTGGCCGCACCCCTATAGTTGAATTGAAAAATAAGAATAATATAATATATATATTTTTTAATTAATTAAAATAATTAATATATAGTGCATATATTTATAGTTTACAAAGATTTAACTTGTTTTTTAAGCATTTAAAACATACTTTGAAAAATAATCCTAATAAAACTAGTGAAAATTTATGTTTTTTAGTATACATGTTTAAGTTCACTGAAGCGGTACTAAATATATATATATATATATATATATATATATAAATAATTAATTTTTAAGGGTATTTTTTAATGTGTAACTTATAGAAACTTATAAAGCATATTATTGGCATGGCATGTAACACATAATGCCTCTCCAGTCTTCCATAATACACGCACTTATTAATGATTTACTGTCTCTTACTCCTCTACTCTCCTCGCGATGAAGGGTGGGCAAACAGCAGAGGTCAACTTGATTATAAACCTAAAAGTGTCCAAAATCACACTATACCTCTTATCCCCTCCTGTATAGGTATATCTCCTCTTCAGGGCCTTTCTCTCTCGAGCTCTCTGATAGGTCTATGATGAATCCAGTCTGTGCTGCGCTAGCCTCCTCTGCCTGGTTAATGCTAGTTTGCTCATACAGTATAACGTTACCAAAGGTGTGTATACATGCCTCTATAAATATGCCTTCTCTTCTCTTTCTCTTGCGTCTACTAATCCACTTGTCCACTAATTTTGATCTACGAGACCACTACTACTACACAGCTCAATTCAGCGCGCGTTATTTCTGATCTGACGTTTCCGCGCGCTTGACCAATGACATCAGTCGGTTTAGTTAAACAAAAGAGAAAGAACAAATCTGCGTGCTTTTTATACATGGAGTCATTTTCTGACAATTTAAATGATAGTTATATGTGATAACGTTACATTAGCCATTATTTACAAAGAGGAAATATATCGTTCTAAGCAATATGATTTTACAGAGAGGGAGGCATCTTTATCAAGACGTGCCGTCTATTCTAGCTGCCAATGTATTTATGCGGTCGCTCATACACTGCGTATTACGGTAGAGAGCTAAAAACTGAACTGAACACAAATACTGTTGCCGCTAACGCATGTTTGTCATGATAGATCGGCTTCTATCATGGTCTGATGATACAGAATTATATCATAACGAAATGAATAATACACAAATGCAACTAGAAAACCTGAATATCAAGGCTGCTTTATCCGTATTTACAAAATAAAACTCCTTCAAATCTCACAGACGGCCCTTCTTTGTCCCTGTGTTCAAAAATGTATAATAATAAAACTAATCGATTTCACAAGCCATCTACACCATAGATTGACTGTACACCCGGCCATAGTGTCAATTAAACCTTTTACCGTGGCCACTTGGTGGAAATCAACTGTTTAGATGCTGTTTATACACATTTGAATTAGGCTAAACATTATTAAATACCGACGAGCCATAGTGACTTTTTATCACATTTTCATTATTAATTTTTTTTGTTAAAGTTTCTTTACTATTAAAAATGAATGTATTTCCAATCTGTTATGGGAAGAGAGAAAAACTACATGAGTTCAGCAGATGGTGTATTCGAACCGGCTTGATGATGGATCGCGTCAAAACATCTTACAGTGCGCTCTACGAGCTACGCCACTCACGCTACTATAAAATGCACTCTCTAGTTATCTTGTCTCTGCCAATCATACGCTGATGGGCGGAAACCACGTCAATAGCTTATTCCAACGAGGTGCGCTATTTCCACTTAGCCTAAATAGACGCTCCAAAATTGCCTTTTTTTTTACCCCCCTCTTGCAGGGGCCCCAAGAACGCACGGGCCCCTGGGCCTGTGCCCAGAATGCCCATTGGATAATCCGGCCCTGTTTCTACGTGATGCATAAACGGCAAAGGCTTTAGAGGATGATGCTCTATAAAACTTAAAATAGACCCATAATTCATCACTCACTCACAAAATGACTTTTCACATGTAATTAACAGAAATCATTGTAATCATGCGACAAGATCACCCTCAACACTTCTGAATTGTTGTAATTACACATTCCCATTTCATGGCATGAAAACACCAGCACCTGACTTCAGAACAAGACATCAATCTTGATTTTGCACGCATCTCCCTCGGATGCGATTGAACTGTGAAGGACTTGGCAGGTTCCTTGGAGTCAAAGAATTAGTCTGCTTTTAATGCGAGCCTGCACGTCAGAGAGGGGCAAAAGTACCTCACCTCTCGATGCTGGAAACAGCAGGTGACAGGTGTGACAGACAGAGATCCGCCCCTGTCCACCCCGTTTAGACTGCCGGGTGTTACGAGCATGGCATTGGCTGTCACACGCATTGTCACAGATGCGATCTTGTTGTCTAGAGAGAAAGATAGCGACAGAAAGGGGATGATGGAGGGAAAACGCAGACAGGTCGGAGAGAGAGAGAAAAGAAGAGGCTGAAACTGATGAGTCACTGGAGAGCGACTGAGAATGCTTTCAGACTGAATCATTCATTTATTCTGCAGATTTAATTATTTTTTCATGTATTAGTTGTTTGTGTGTGTGTGAAAGAGACTGAGAGGGATAGGGCAGATGCTGTGTTGTCTTGTTAAAGATGCTTTAATGCACTGCACACTCTTGGCACTACATCTGTCAACTAATCCTCAGGGGTTTGTGTTCTTTTGAGTGTCACAAATTACACAGCCACTCTTTTTAGCCAAACTGAAACCAATTTGTGTTTCCTCAATAAAGATTAAAGGTTTAGATTAGGGAGTCGCCATGTATGTTTTCCACATGCATTTAGTATAAAACTATGTTTACATGGATATTTATTGTTTCAGTCAGAGTGAAATCATTCTGAATGTACTGTTTATATGAATGCTGTATAAAGCATAGATGTGCTTATTTATTTACCACCAGCTTCAAATCCGACTTAGTCTTTTGATATGGTTTAAAATATGCATGTTAGCCTGTATATTTACTTATTTGCTGGGTTTTTTAGATGCTTATTTATAAAGCCAGTTGACAATGCAAACTATGAAACAATGCATCTGTGCATGAGAGTCTAAAGAAAAGACTGCTAGTACCACATTCTCCAGAACTGCTTCACCGAACATGAGTAGAATTATGAATTTTAAATGACACTAGTCATTTATGACACTTATAATTCAACAACAGCTCATTTTGTTTTTTATCCTATCAATTTGACTATCAAAAGTACCTCAGCCAGTTCTCAGATGTGGCTACTAGGCATGGGCCGGTATAATATTCTGACGTATGATAACCTTGGAAAAAAAATCACGGTTTCACGGTATGACGGTATTGTGATTACTGCTCTAAAATATATTCTTTTTAAATGTCTGGCTAAAGACAAAACCTTTTTCCCCTCTGAACACAATATATTTTCTTTTGAGAAACATTTAAAATATTTTGCAGCAGTAAACATGTTAGGCTAAATCATTGAATCAAGTGAATCATTGACATCTGTGGTCTTAATTTGTTTCAAAAACACAGTTTTCTTTACATTTAAAAAAACCTAAAAATAAATGTAAATAAAAAAATCTAGCTCGTACCTTAGGAACGGTATAGCAGAAAATTTTGCTGGTATGAAAACCTTAACTTTTTTAAATCATGGGATACCTTGAAAACAATTATCATCTCATGCCTAGTGGCTACGTGTTCCTTTTATATTCTATTTTATTTTATTAGGGATCAAGTAAATGTAAATGCAGGTGGTGTTTGATTGCCTGTTGATCTGACCACAAGTAGGGGATTCATTAACCACTACAAGTGGTTAATTTGTTTTTAACTAACTCACTATTGATCATCATAACAAACATCACATCTTTTCTGACCAATCACAGTCAAACAATTGAACTCAACAAAGGCCTGTTTCATTGTCTGCAAAGTGTGAGCTGCACATATTCACTTTCGTGCGCATGTTAAGAACAAAAGTGTTTTGTTTAGTTTGTTATAGAAACCTTTTCACATGCCGTGATTTGAGCATAAGCATGTTTTCTTATTTAATTTCTGATAACTTTCAAAAGTTCAGTCAAAATATTAAAATTTCAAATATGTCTTCAGTGTCACATCGTCCTTCAGATTTTATTCTAATTATTCCTATTTGTTCATTCATTTGCAAATTAGATTTCATGCTGGAGAAGTTTATATATATTTTTTTTTAGTGGCACATATCCAATAGCTGTTTTATAATATGAAACAATAGGCTTCATTAAAATAAATATATCATTCTGTCAGCCACAAATGACTTGTTTTGAGTCATAGTTGGGTTTCACAGCAGAAACGTTGTTGAAAAGTGTGAAAAGCACAACACAAGTCTATTGTTCTTGGTGTTGCTTTGGCTCATGCTTTGCAGACATAAAACGTGCAAAATGGGTCTAAAGGAAACCAAGTCATTATTTTTACTCTTGCGCTTTGCTTTTCTTTAGGATGGGGTGGAAGGTGAAAATGTCAGAAATACAAGGTGCAGATTGACTCCTCACCTAACACCTCATCGAGAAGAGGTGAGTGACCACATTCATTCATATTGAAGCACTATGTGTGAAATACTGAATGTAATCAATCTAATAACCAATGGATTTGAGATTCTTGCTTGAAAAGGTGTCAAATATAAGGTTTTAATATGGTAGATATTTGGTAGATAAATAGTGAGGCACTGATCATACAGCAGGGCTATTCAATTGGTTCGGCCAGCGGGCTGAACCTGGCCCTTGAGGCAATTTGTTCTGGCCCTCCAATTAGTGTGACCAAGACATCAGAAATAAATTTAGTTCAGTTGAAAAGCAGCTGCTATAGTTATGAACTGACGTGCGTCTGTTCAATACCGCACGAGCTGCAGTTGAAGGCTGCGCAGAGTGTGAGTCACCTGATATTAAGCGAGTGGAGCGAGCAGCCGAAAACACTTGGATGTGTTTGTAGAAACTGCCTTTTGTACAATGCACTGATATAGTTGTCAGGGATGCAACAATTCGCCGATTTCATTATTAACTGCGCTTTAATTCGTCACGGTTAATTAATTGTAAAGGCTTCTTAATTGCGCATTTCTGTTGCACGGAATGAAACTGCTGCAATTAAACAGTTATGCCACCTGTGCGTTAGTTTAAAGTTCCAAGCTTGTACGCTGGGGCCAATACGCACGCACACTGGATTAAGCGGTAGCCCGTTACAATATCACGTCCTTTCCACGTGCAAGTGTTATGCAGTTCAAAACAACATTTGATTGTGTTTAAATGTAGAAGAGGCCTACTTTAGCAATACACTGCTTTTGTTGCGCTTTGAAATACAACATTTGAATATTTGTTCAACAAAAAAGCCACATTGTAAAATGCAGTGATATTATGTAGTTTCAAAATACAACATATTAACATTTTAATGTAGAAAAAGCCAGCGTGGGTGCCTTAAACAGCAAAAATGCAACATATGCAGTTGTATCCTCACTCATATTGCAAATCATGAATGCTTTTCATGAACTGGCCCCCATGACAAACTAATTGAATAGCCCTGTCATACAGTATCTGCTTTCAATTGATTATTAGAAATGAGGTTTTCTGGAGAACAGAAATATGAAAGAGACCAAAAAAATAGAGAAAAATACGATGACAGTAACAGATTGCTGCAATATATGGATTATCTGTTTTCTTTGAGTCATCATGAGTGTTACTAGAAGAATAAAGTACAGTATATTTATAATTCAATGCTAATTAAACTAATTTTATACTGTGATATGCGTAAAAAAAGTTATTTCTACACTAGAGGTTTTTAGAGTAAAAGTATGTCAGTAAATCTGTTTGTAAACCAGCTCATGCACGCATAAATCTGTATCTTAAGCGTGCTTCTGTAGCACATTTACTCATCACTTTCACAGATTGTATTATAAGTTTTAGCATCATTTTTATGAGACTAATTTTGATTGTGGGAAAAAATTTAATATATTTTTATATTTTTAATATATAAAAGATATTGCCCATCACAGTTTATGATTAATAATTTTTTATTATTTTTGGCTTGGCCAGGTAATTTAACGTTAGAAGGGTGCAATTTTTAAATAGAAGGTAAAAACAGAGTGAGGTATGAAGCTGTCTGCTCTTATTTTTCTCTTTCTCTTCTTTTTTTTTTTTTTTTTTTTACTTGGTGGGAAAAAAATATTCAGGTTATCACTTATAAGCTTAAATGAAAACTGTTCAAAACACAAAAGGTTTATCTCTGTATTTAAGCTTGAGAACATTGTGTTATCGGGGAATAAGAAATGACGGTCAATATTTGTAGAGAGTATCTGTTTTTCCTTGGGTGCTCTATCTCTGGGCTCTGTAATGCTTCATTTACATTCTTGTTAAAAAAAAAAGATGATAAAATATGTTACAATACAGTTTGAATGCAATTCTGGAACATTTATTGGCCAAATTAAATTATAAACCAGCAAAAACGTTCTGATTCTGGTTTTCGAGCATAAATTTCAATGCATTTTCAATCTGGTCAGTCAATGCATTTCATCAAGAGAAAGTGACTTACCGTCTTTGCATCACACGAGACTGTGATTGGGAGAGACGTCAATCCTTAGCTATGCTGAGTGATTACAGCAAGTGATGAACTCTGTTCTCCGTCCTCTCAGTCCCCAAATTCCCAGGAGTCAAACCAAAGGGGGAAAAAAGACAAAACGCTCCAGAAGATTGGAGATTTTCTTCAGAGTTCTCCCACCTTCCTTGGGAGTAAAGGTCAGGATGACACATATTACACCATTATTACTTGCTCACTCTCTCTCACAAGACTTCATCATACTCAAGCTTCATGTATGTCAATCACATTCTTTCTCTGTCACAGCAAAGAGGATCATGGGATTGATGAGTGGAAAATCCCCTGATGGTGGGTCGACCCCTTCTCTAAAACTAAAATCCAAACGTGATAAACGGAAATATGACAGACCGGATATCTCCTCACCAATGGACATACCAGCTCATCGGGTAATGGCAGGCTTTAACTACAAGTTTGGGGTCTTTAATATTTTTTTGTAATGATTATACAAGTTTTTTTTTTAATTGTTGTGAAATTTGTTTTATTTTTTTGTGATGGTAAAGTTGAATTTTAGTGTCATTAATTCAGTCTTCAGTTTCACATGATCCTTCAGAAATCATTCTCGTGCTAATTTGGTGCTCAGATACTTGATAAAAGTTGCGCTGCTTAATATTTTGGTAGAAATGGTGACCTTTAGGTTATTCTTTGATGAATAAAAAGCTTAGAAAAAAATATAAATTATTTGTCATCTTAAAGCAATATTTTCTTTACCTTTCTGACCACAAACTCTTGAACAAAATTGTGCTTTAAAATATTACCAACATTTACTATGAATCTCAGTCTAAAATAACATGCAAGTTCTTACCGACAGCTGACGTTTGACTTTCTTGTAGATTATTGGCCGAAATCCAGAGGACAAAGAGAGTGGAAACCTTATCAAGAAACGCCTTCGTACAAGAATGCCCAAATGAGCTGGAGTGGATTTTTTGTTTCATTATATATTTTATATATTTTTAATCAAACCAGTGTTTCCAATCTTATGTTTTTTTTTAATCAATGCACTTTTCATTCACATAGCTAAATTCTCTTTTTTTACTTTTTTTATTGTATATGGCACATAATATATTATCCCAGAACACTAGTGCTGCTTTTAACGGTGAGTTTAAATGATAGACGGTTTTCATAAGCTCATATATGGAAGACTGAACCAATTTGTGCTGCTAGATTTAGAATAGAAGTTCAGAAATCACTACCGCACATCTTTGATGTTTGTCTTTTCTATATATTTAAACTACGGTTATTTGTTTACATTAATCTAATACTATATGCATATGAATTCAAAACTGTTGTTTCTCTCTAACCTCTTTCTGCTTTTCAAGATCTAAAACTGTTCGCACACGAAAATATAGCACAAAGTTAAAGTTTATAGGGTTGTTTGTTGTTGTTTTTTTTTCCTCTTGTCAACGTTCTTTTGTTTGTGTTTATCACCCTGTCACCAACCATTAATATGTGCCACTCACATGATAAAGACTCTCCATTACCACGTCAGTAAAACTGTGCGCCAGATGCCTAATGACACCCAAAGGACTATTCGTTTGAATTACTGAACAAATGCTTATGTAACAGACGGGTAATTGAATTTGCCGATCGCAGCACGCAGCTCGGTGCCCTTATCTAAGATGGCATAAAAGGAAAAAGGGGAAGGGTGAGGGACTTGAAACAGGTCTATCTCTTTGTTGGCACTGAATGGCAGGATGTGAACGGGGTGGATGCTTGCGATGATGAATCACAGTTTTGATGGTGTGTGGGAGCATGTGGGGAAGACAAAATGGAGGAGCGAAAACCTACTGTGTGAGGAATTAGGAAGACATAAAACGTACTGTAATATGCATGTGCGTTCCTGCTTCAGCCGCTCGTTTACTTCTGATTTGTAATTGCAAAAATTAGGAATGGGGTATGAAAAATTGTATTTGGTTTGCACTTTCCCTCTGGAGTTATAGTAGGTGTTGGTTTGAGTAAAATGTTAATGTTTGTTTTATTTTATAAAGATGTGACAATATTTCTTCCAAATTTCGAATAAAATTGTTGTCATTTTTGTTATTTTTATATTTTTTCAGAAAGTGGCAGTTGGTCAGAATAATTGTCTATATTATTGATTGCATATTGAACACAATGGCCACGTGTTGTTTAAAAATTAATATAAACCGAAGTGTGATATATAAAAATCTGATAACATGGCACTTTTATTATTAACCATAAAGTCCTCTAAATCAATGTTGTTGTTATTGTTATTATTATTTTTATTATTGTTATTATTATTATCATTATTATTATTATTATTGGGAGGGGGTTCCAGCTTTATTGAATAGGACAGCAAAGAGTATTGACAGGAAAGTTTGGGGAGCAAAGAGAACCGTCATTGGACCTCGAGGTGAGAATCGAACTCGGGTCGCCGTGAACATTGGAGTGCATGTGCATGTCCATTGGCACCGACTTCTAAATCAGTGTTTCTCAACCACATTCCTGGAGGAATACCAGCTCTGCACGTTTCCATGTCTCCCTAAACTAACTCATTAGCAGAGACCTGTAATGGGTGTGACAGACAAAGGAGACGTCCAAAACTGGTGCTGCTGGTGGTCCTCTGGAAACGTGGTTGAGAAACACTGTTATAAATGACAATATTTTCTTTTTCTTTTGGGACTAAATATCATCTATAGTTAACCAACTACAGCTAACAAATTTTTTTGCTAACAAAATTTAGGTTTTATTAATAATGTTTCACACAACTAGCAATTGTAAATCTAGAGAAACTGAGAATTTAAGTAGTTTTCCTATTTGGGTGTATATACAGTATAAGCTCAGTGGCCACTTTATTAGGTACACCTTGCTACTACCGGGTTGGACCCCCGTTTGCCCTCAGAACTGCCTTAATCTTTCATGGCATCGATTCAACAAGGTACTGGAAATATTGCTCAGAGATTTTGGTCCGTATTGACATGATAGCATCACGCAGTTGCTGCATATTTGTTAGCTGCACATCCATATTGCCAATCTCCCATTCCACCAAATCTAAAAGGCGCTCTATTGGGTTGTGATATGGTGACTGTGGAGGCCATTTGAGTACAGCGAACTCATTGTCATGTTCAAGAAACCAGTCAGAGATGATTCACGCTTTATGACATGGCGCGTTGTTCTGCTGACAAAGTCAGCAAAAAATACTCAGGTAGGCTGTGGCGTTGACACAAAGCTCAATAGGTACTAATGGGCCCAAAATGTGCCAAGAAATATCCCCCTCACCATTACATCATCATCACCAGCCTGAATCGTTGATGCAAAGCAGGATCGATCCATGCTTTCATGCTGTTGATGCCAATTTCTGACCCTACCATCTGAATGTCAAAGCAGAAATCGAGACTCATCAGACCAGGTAACATTTTTCCAGTCTTGTATTGTCCAATTTGGTGAGCCTGTGTGAATTATAGCTTTAGTTTCCTGTTTTTAGCTGACAGGAGTGGCACCCGTTGTGGTCTTCTGCTGCTGTAGCCCTAGAGATGGTTGTGTGTGAAAATCCCAGTAGATAAGCTGTTTCTGAAATACTTAGCCTGTCTGGAACCAACAACCATGCCAAGTTCAAAGTCATTTAAATCACCTTTCTTCCCCATTCTTTACTCACATTACACCTTGCTTTCAAAAGACCTTCTAGATAAAATTGTAGAAAGGCACAGATTAGGAAAAGTTATTTGGAATGTTATTTGATTTCAGTCCTTATGACAAAGTAATTATTTCAAAAGGGCATGATGATTTGTTATAGGCACTGTATATAGTTGTGCATTTGAGACAGACTGATTCTATGTGTCACTATGTTTTTTTTAAAAATTTTGCCATGATCTGAATCATTCTCACTGTCATATGATTGAGTCACTTAATTGACGCACTGACACATAAAGTCTAGCCTCTGTTTTTTTTTAGTCCTATTTCTCTGCGTTCAGAAATCGGCAGGGAGGCATGTAAGCATCAGCCTGATCCGAGGCATCCAGGCTTGCTAAACAATGCCGGAATAATCATCCGCCGCACCTATAATTTAGGGCAGAAAATTACCACATCATTTGAAATGATAAACAGGCAGTGTGCAGCTCTATTTTCTGTCATGAGCTGAAGTGAGGCAGAAGATTGGAGAGCCTGTAGGGATGAGTCTAATTGCTTGGCCTCATCAGGAGATCCGCTTTAAATAGGTTTGAGACAAAGTAGCGAGACTGTCGAGCGGAATGCGCGCTCAAGATTTCCACTTTTGTGTATCTGATTGCTTTAATCCAACCAATTTGTTCAGAGGGTGAGAAAAATTGATGCCCCGCTGTGCAGTTACAAATGCCTTCTTGGCCTATTTGCGCCAGGGTGAGGGTTTGATCTCTACCGACTGTAATTTTTGTATTATTCCTATGATGTGCTGCATGGTAGTTTGCGAAAATTGTAATTAGCATGTGTCTGCTGGACATGTTTATAGTTTTTACTAGAATATTCTAGTAGAACTTTATTAACTACTTTTAAACAAAAAAAGTGAATGGTCTTGGATCTGTATTCCAGAGTGTTCATAGCTGAATTAACAATTTCCTGTATAATCTACAGTAACTTACTGTAAATCAATTACAGCAAAAATACAGTATTTACAGCACTTCTTGCTATATGTGCATTTACATTACTGTATATCTTTACTATAAAATATAACCATTTTCACAATGCAACTATAAAATACAGTAACATACTGCTATACTGTCCTGCAGTAAAATACAGTTGGTATTACAGTTAAATACTGTGTAATTTACAATGTGTAATTTTTTGCTAAAAAAAAAACATAAAATGTATATACATAAATATAGCGCAAGCTGTGCGTAAATAAAATCTAATTAAAAACCTATTTAAAAAGTTGCGTTTAATGTCAAAGCAAAAAGAAGTGTGACATGATTTTTTAAATTATTTTTTATCTATTGTATGCACATACATACATTTCGGTTGCTTTGCCGGGAAAAGGCAAAAGCAGTCTGGTGCTGAGTAGGCATGGGACGATAACCGTTTTCAAGGTATACCGCGGTTTGGAAAAGTCAAGGTTTTAAAACCGCCAAAAACGTCTGTACTACCTTGCCTAAGGTATTTGTAAGATTTATTATTTACGTTTTTTTGTTGTTTTTAGAACAACAGTATCGACTGCAGAAAATGTATTCAAAGATGCAGTTTTAAATTGTAAAGACATCTACTACGGTAAAACAAATGAAGTCAAGGATTCACTTGAATTATTAAGCCTGACATGTTTACTGCTCCAAAATGTTTTACATTCCTAGTGCTGAGAAGAGGGGAGAAAAAACAAGACAAATCCCATGCATCACTTTCAGGTATGTGCCTAAACCTGGAAAACATATCTTTGCTTATTCAAGTAAATTATTGAAGCTAATTAACTTTTAATGTCACCTCTAGTATTTACATTCAGTTTCTATAATAGGCTTTAATTGCTTTGCTGCTATGCATTGTGTTTTGAACTGTGCCTTTTCATAATAAACCAAGCCGTTATTATTATATTATTATTAACTTGTGCAATACTGTTTGCACACCATACAAATTCATTGGACATTTATTTCACTGTATGCATTATTATAATTCAGTCCAGTTATCTTTGTTTTTTTTTGTTTTGTCCATTTCTACACTTTATTGCTTCTCTTCCAGCTATAATTTCACTGTATTTACATCTGTGGAATGATGTTTTAATGGGTCTATTTTTCTTCTTTTTATAAATTACTAAATAAAATAACTAAACTGACTAATATTATGTGATTTCTGAAATCGCAATAGCATAAAAGTAGTCAAATGACTGCACTAATAAGCCAAATGCCATGAACCAGTAGTATTGCTGTTTATTTTTTCAGAATGTTAACAAAAAGTGTTTGTTTAAAAGTACACCCATCAATTGTTTTTAGATAAATTGGCTTTTAAAGACACAGTGTAAGTTTTTGTCACCATAAATGCTAGAGCGAGTTCAATCCACATTTCGATTGTAATGGTGTGTTATGAGTTCTTTAAATGACTAATTTCTTCTGATTGTACATGGAGGTTTAATGCCGAAATTTGACACAAAAGAAGACGAGGTGGCATTATCCAGCACTGCTCCAGAGAAACCCAGCAGCTGCACGGATACAGACACAGGATGCTGCACTGAGGATCTTCCGTCTACCAGCTATGCAGGTACAGGAAGGGTTTTATTCCATACCTTTTGTAAATGTTTGAAATTAGCAATGAGCTTCCAGTAGACATGAGTTTATTCCAGTGTTTATTTTAATGTAAACTATAATACCTATTATTACTTAATATTACTATGTAAAGATTTTAATGTTTAAGTATCACATTCAGTGTGTGTGCCTGTGTACCTACTCCCAGGGCCATTTATATCGAAGTTGATATTGAGCCGCACCATATTGGTGTTTTTGTAACATCAAGTTTTTATGAGATGAGTTGTTAGCCCAACGCTAAACCCCCTAATGTGGATGACCAGGACATTCACACATCCTGTACACTACAGACAATTTAGCTTAGCCAATTCGACTACCGCACATGTCTTTGGACTGTGAGGGAAACTGGAGAATCTGGAGGAAACCCACTGGGAGAACATGCAAACTCCACACAGAAATGCTAACTGACCCAGCCGGAACTCAAACCAGTGACCTTCCTGCTGTGAAGCGACAGTGCTAACCACTGTGCCTTCATGTCGCCCCATTTTTAAGCATTTATATATAAATAAATACATGCATGCTTTAAATACAGATGATGATGATGGTGTGTGCGTGTGTTCCTCGGTTGGGGCACCATTTTGGTCTGTAGCAGCCCTACTTGTATGAACAAACAAGGGCTACTCTAAACCGATCACATCTGCTTGTTGGAAGAAGTGTTAACGGCAGTATAAAGGTGATTAGTTGCTGATAAGTTTTGTGTTTCTAGTCACTTACAGAATTTTTTCCAGTATGTATAGCATTCAATTGAAAAAAAATCCAGCATTTGTCATGTTTATATAGAATAAAACACACACACACAAAGCAACAAAACACTGATCGATCCATAAAATAAATGCATATTTGAATGAACGCCTTGTTTTTTGAAGTTAGTTGAGCCTGGCATTTTTTGTAAAGTCGATGCTTGTCCACGAGACGTGGTGCAACAGTCAAGGACGACCATGTTGCGAATGTTTTCACAGCAAAACAAAGCCTTCAGTGTGAAACAAATCTTGCACTGTTGTGTGCTC
>CAIGQQ010034676.1:310548-335448 GCA_903798035.1 Danio albolineatus
TATATATATATATATATATATATATATATATATATATATGTATGTATGTATGTATATGTGTGTGTGTGTATATGTATGTATATGTGTATGTATGTATGTGTGTGTATATGTATGTAGAGTATTTATAACGCTTCACTTTTTCCACGTTGTTTTATGTTTATGTTTTAAAATTCTACACATACCTCATAATGACAATGTGAAAAAAGATTTTTTGGAAATTGTTGCAAGTTTATTAAAAATAAAAAACCTGAAAAATCACATGCACATAAGTATTCACAGTCTGCTCAATACTTGTTGAAGCAAGTTTGTTTGGCCCCCATAATATTTTGGCATAATCTTCAACCTGAAAGCTGAATGCTCAAGTCTTACTCATAGCTCAAAAAATATTTAGGCATAACAAATAAGATTGTATTCTGATTGCATATAGAATTTCCATTTATTTGGATTACATACTTTCAACGTACTTGAACTTAACATTATGTGATTTGATATTTGTTAGCTAAACATAATTAAACGAATAAGAACGAGATTTATGTGTTAACGTCAATTAATCCAATGTGTTTAAAATGCTTCTTATTAATTTATCTATTGTGTGTAGTATGGAGCTCAGTTTTGCACCTGAATACGAAGTGAACCAGTCTCATAGAATTTAACCAATTATATCTGGCTTGTTCTACAGTTAGATATACCATATTCATATTTCTAACTGATTTAGGTAGATTTTTAGGAATCTGACAATATACATTTAAAAAACTGATAAATTAAATAAAATCAAAAAGGCGACAATGATGAACTTCATGGTGATTATTTTTTTTTTCTTTGAGTCTAGAAGCACAGAAGAACGAAAACACACCCTCAAACATATTTTACCACCTCTGCTGCTGTCGCTGCTGCTGCTGCAAAAAAAAAAAAAAAAATCCATATAAACTACTGCAACAGAATCAGATGTTGGTCTTAATTAAAGAAAAACATTTTACTTTGTACAAAAGAATAAGTACAAAAAGAATAATTCAGCTTTTTTTCCACTGTGGTACTTGGCTGGTCGGCCGAGGTTCTGCTTTTGTTCTCAGACCACAGAGACATAATTAATGTTTAAAAGGCAGTTTAACTAAAATGGCAGCCAGACAACAAAAACAGAGATTTCCGTCTGGCCAGTTAAAATGCAACTCTAATGGTGTGATCTAATTGGACTCGTTTGACTGTAAAAATTCACTGTTACTCATTATCGCAGCCTTCTAAATTAGAGTCGCAAGTGGGGAAGTGCGAAATCCAGAAAAAACTCAAATCAATTGAATTTGCAATTCAAAAGGTATTAAACTGTTGTCACTTTAACAACTGCTGTAATATACAGTATAACAGTTCTTCATAGCAATTTGTAAAAAAACTGTTTAACATGGAATTGTCGGGATGGTTTCTTCTGAAATTGTGGCCAAAGGTGAAAAGTGTGTGGCATTTCATAGAGGAAGTGCTGGGAGCATCAGTGGTGCAGGAGATCTGACCGTCTGCAGGAAAGGTCGCCACCCTTATTACTACTGATGCTCTGACCTTTAAGTTAACATGACTATTCCATTTCTTACAACAAAATAAAGAGCAGAAGTGAGAACCATATGCCCTTTTCTATATAACTTTATGATTCCGATGCTTTGTTGTTGTTTAAGGTTAATTTTAAACATTTGGTCTGTTCGGTTGCCGGTTTGCCATGCTCCACAGAGCGTGAACGGGATACACGACAGGCACTGAAGCGCTATTTCTGACTTATATTGCTCCACTTAAGGTCACTCGATAAAAGCTATAAATGAAATAGCACTTTTTAAAGTATCTTACCAGATGTGTGTTCGAGTTGTGCTGGTCAGTGTTGTGCTATGTAAAAATTCAAGTCAAAAGGGTCTCAAATTATCTGCCTCTCAGGGAAGCTGCATAATAGTTCCTCCTGGCTGGAAATCAATTTTCACTTTCTTTTAACCTGTAGTTAGCCTGTAAGTGTTTGTGTCTGTGTGTTTGTGTGTGGTGCACTGACTTTGTATAGTGACATGGTTGTGACCTCGGTATTTCAGCTGTGTGTGTGCATGCAGATTTTATGTTGTTTTATTATAGATTTGTAGTGACATGGGTGTGACCTAGGTATTACAATGTTGAGGTGGTTTATGAGGACATGCACTGTGTCCTCATAATTCCAAACCTTTCAATTTATACCTAATTTGGTATTTAACATTCTAATGCGGTATAGGCACACAGACTTTTAATTTAAGTCAGCCAGCCCCACACAGCAAATTTGCCAGTGTACATTTTACACCACAGGTGTTGAATTTAACACTTTTCTGGTGAGTCCCACCGGCCAAGTGTCCAGGTTACACTTTGAAAGTGTTGAACATATACACCTCTGCAGTGTAAAATATTTTACTCTTAGAGTGTAAAATGCACACCACATTAAACATTTTTAACACCTGCAGGGCAAATTTGCCAGTGTAACCCCACAGGTGTTAAATTACACTCTCTTCTGGTCTATATACGAGTCCCACCAGCCCAGTGTGTAAGTTACACTTTAAAAGGGGTTGAATATATACACTTAAGCAGAGTATATTATTTTATACTACCGTGTTGACCGTCACCTCAAGTTCCCATATATGCAATTAACACTGATGAGGAGTATGGAAAGGCAACACTAGAAATGCACACTGTTCAAGGAACAATTTAACCCACGTCAGTGTTAAAAAAAAGTAAATGATTTTAACACTATAACACTACAGGGGCTTACACCAGAAATTCAACACCTCACAATATGCTGTGCAGGGCTTACGGTTAATTGCCATCCTGTACAATAATGCTGCGTTTAAGATCTGATTTCTTTAAAACACAGCGGTTTTTCACTGCCTGGCTGTGACGCGATTATAGAGTTGGTATGAGAACAAACAAGAAGCACTGCATTGAATTACATTTTTCGCACCATGTCTTTAATCATTCATTCATTTTCTTGTCGGCTTAGTCCCTTTATTAATCCGGGGTCGCCACAGCGGAATCAACCACCAACTTATCCAGCATAGTTTTTACGCAGCGGATGCCCTTCCAGCCACAACCCATCTCTGGGAAACACATTCATACATTCTCATTCACACACATACACTATGGACAACAACATCCATACACACACATTCCCACTCAGACACTACGGACAATTTAGCCTTACCCAATTCACCTATACCACATGTCTTTGGACTTGTGGGGGAAACCGGAGCACCCGGAGGAAACCCACACAACCACGGGGAGAACATGCAAACTCCACACAGAAATGCCAACTGACCCAGCCGGGGCTCGAACCAGCGACCTTCTTGCTGTGAGGCGAACGTGCTATCCACTACGCGCCTACCATGTCTTTAAAATATGGAAATTAATAAACCTTAGTATTTTCAATGTAGTTTCTGTGCTAGCCTGCTGCTAATGATGGCATATGCGTTTGAACGGTTTTTCACCCCTTTATACTCTTTAACAACCAAATGAATGATTCTATTTAACTGATTATATTTTAATTACATTACAACATCAATGCTGTAAAAGGAACCTTATGAAATTGAAAATAGTCACATTAACTTTTCACCGGAAGTTCATCATTTGGCTGAAAAACACCAGCTGTGCATATAGCCCACTGTGCCACAGGTTTCCTGTGAGTGTTTGGTGTTTACAGTATAAAATACACTATGTCTATTATCCCATATTCAATTTTCTATCAAATTCAGCAAACTGAAGTATGCATCTGAAAACCGCTTGTTGGGCTATTAATGTGTGATATGGAAATAATAAAGAGACCACCTGAAAATCTTCGTTTTTTCTGCACTTACTGGATTTATTAATCATGGGTAGGCCCAAACTCAATCTGCGTGTGCAGAAATCCACAGATGCTTAGCCCATCACTGAGTCTATTTATTTACTTGTGTAAATGTGTGTAAATTTATATTGATTCAGTTTTTAAACACATTTTAGTAATATTATTGACTAATATTAAAATATTCATATAATTTATCTACAATATAGTTTGTAAAGTAGTATTTCCTGTCTTTTACACGATGAGAGACTTGCTTTGTTTCCCAGAAATGTTGATCTAATTAGATTTGCATTGTAAACATTTAGTTTTATTTCATATATAAATTTTTTGTCACAATTCTCCCAAAACCATTCTGCATAAATCCACAGATTTTTTTTATTGTGTGCAGAAATAGCCAAAAATGTCAGCAAATTCTGTCTGACCATAATTATGGGTTTAAGTGAAATGATAATACTTCTTATGTTATGTTAAAATTTCTCTAACATTTAAATAAAAGTACTTTCATGTAGAGTTATATTTTCTCAGAAAATGACAGTTGTCAGTTGTGGTTTATAATCTGGGTTATTCTACTAAATATTAAACTCTTCTGAAGTTAAAATAATGTGTATTGTGTTGTCTAAAAGTGAGTATAAACATCTGAAAACATGGTACCTTGTTATATTATTTAAAAAAGTGTCAAATACATTTTTATTTATAATAAATTAATAAATTTATAATAAATCTTTTATTTATAAGATTTAGAGATATGTCATTGGTAGTTTAAATAATAATAACGCATTTAAAAACCTTTAAGAAGTGGCTTTTTCAATTAAGAACACAGATGCTGTACACATGCTGAAAAGCTTCGTCCTTGTTTATTGTCTGTGCTATTTCTGTCCAAAAGATATGAATAATAAAATGATACACACCTAAAACCAAGCAATAACTATGGGCTTCAGCCCTCAAATATTATCTCAGACAGTCATCCACATCTGTGACGTGGGTTCGTGTGTATGTATGACAGAAGATGGTTGAAAATGAAGAAGCATGCCCCAAAAATTCAAGACAAAGGGGCTAAAAGCTAAACTATTAAGGCTATTGGGATTTAGAGTGAACGGTGAAAGTTAACGAAAAGTGTTGAACCTCCAACAATAATGAATAACTGGACATTGTTACCAGTGTTCAGAATGCTGAATACTGTTATATAATTATAGACTCTTCAGAATGACGTTTCCTTCAAAAAAATTAAAAAGATGAATTTGTAATTGCAATTCTGGGAAAAATGGATTGTGTTTGTGACTCCATGTGTAAACTGGTCATGGACTTGCGTGTCCGTCAATATGACTTGAGTAGGAATACACAGGTGACCAGTCAATTTTATTTTTGTCGATTTCAGATTTTATTTTATTTCTTTCCTCTTTAAAAGAAAAGGAAAGGGTGCATTTGTGCAATTAAAAATATATTCTGTTAAAAAAGAAGTATAATAAAAAAGATAATTATATAAATTGCCCCCACAAAAGTGAAACAAATATGTCCCTGGGAAATCAGTTATGTAAATTTACTGAATTTATATTCTGTATAAGTGTAAGACATCAAAACGCCAGATTAAGATGCTTCTGTTCTGTACACAGTGCTTTGGTTTAAGATGACCTGTTGAGAAATGTCAAAGCATCGCATGAGCAAAGATTTCACAGAATACCTCAGAAAACCCTCACAAGCGTTTGGCTGAAATGCCAACTCATAGTTCTAGAGCAGAGATAAAGGTTTAAAGAGGACAAGCACATCTCTCTCTCTCTCTCTCTCTCTCTCTGTCTTCCTTTAATTCTGTTGATTTATGCAAAATCCTTTAATAACAACAAAGCTGTCATCATCATTCACTTAGTCCTGTCACTGTCAGCAAAGGAGAAGAGACTCATTTTAAGGGCTAAAACTAGACTTCAACTTAAGATTTTACAAAAAAAAAAGTGCATGAAAAAATGAGAAATTGGAGAATGTTAAAATCCAATAGAGGAAAAACAAGACTAAGAGTACTAAATGTTTTTGAAGGAAGAGAGGTGTGAGACTAAAGCTCTTTTTCTCTCTCATTACGGCACCGCTCATTAATCAGAATTCAATAGAAAGCTTTCTGGCAGACATTTCAATTCTCCCAAGTGCCCAATGGCTTCATACTGAAAGATTTCCAAAAACACTCAGTCTTGAGGTTCAAAGAGTGGTAGAACCTGGAGAAGTAATGTCTCTGCCGTATAGTTACGCTGCTGACTGGACTAATTAAGTTAATCCTCTTGGCTTTAGAGAGAAACCCATTTCTTTAGATCCATTTACTTCCAGACTGTTTTTTGTGCGCGTGTGTGTGTGTGTGTGTGTAAGACGGTGAATCATTTTAATAGTCTTATATAAACCTGAACGTTTATGCATTTAAGATTTAAATAATGCAATTAATAAAACCTGTTAAGGCTTAATGTTGTTGATATGCATTTGGAATGTGTTTCAATAGTAATATCTTGAATTTTGAGGTTGTTTTTGCAAATCACCATTACATGATGTAAAAGATTTGTCTGTGAAATTTTAAAGATAGTCCTCTCCTCCTCTTTATGCACCAGACATGGCCTATGCAATGTAAGCTCATTTAAAGGGGTGGCCCACTACGATATCATATTTTAAACTTTAGTTGATGTGTAATGTAGCTGTGTGAACATAAACAACATCTCTGAATGTAAGACGCTCAAAGTTCAATGCAAAGGGAGACATTGGCTATTACAGAGTTAGCAAAGCCTGCAGCGAATGAAGTTTGGAGACTACAAAAATACATCCTGGTTAATGATGTCATAAACCGTTCAGGTTACAAGCATACACTCTGTGCAGTGAAGGGGCGTAGCCAGATGTGCTGTAACGTTATAGCAGGACGCTTCCTAGTGACGTGGAGCTGATCCGCGAATCTCAGCACATTATGTTAGCTGACCAATCAGAGCCTCTTGAGGGCGGGCTTTTGGAGAAACTTGGAAACATGACAGTCGTTTTCATTGCTGAGTAGCTGTATATACTCAAAGTAAGATATATGAATAAATAACGTGATTTTTCACAAATGAAGCACGAGCACACATTGCTTTGCACCCCATAAACACAATCAAGCTATAAAAATACACTCTGGATCACCCCTTTAACCAATGCCAAACTAGCAAAAAATAAATAAATAAAATCACGATAGAAGGGACGCTTTTCATCGCTGTGAGCAGTCTCCTGCCAACCATCTCCATATGTTCTGGAGTTGCCCTCAGTTGACAAATTTCTGGTTCAGTGTTTTTGATACACATAATGAAGCTAGAAACATAAATCGAGACCCTAACCCCTTGACAGCCCTTTTTGGTATTTCAGAGAGAGCTGACTTGACTGTTGCATCTCGCCAGGTCATTGCTTTTTCTACTCTTTTATGTAGATGACCACTCTTCTCAAATGGAAACCGTTTTTTCCTCCATCATATGACGTGTTGATCTGAGATATCAGTAGCTGCATTAAACTTGAGAAGTTAAGATTGCTTGCTTGCAGGATCTCTCAAATCTTTTTACAAGACCTGGAACCCTGTTTTAGACTATCAAAGGCTTATGTTTAGTTGATATTAGCTCTAATACACAGGAAATAACTGGAAAGAGTAAATATTGACTCCTTAACGCAAACTTTTCTCTTTTTTCCTACTTTTTTATTGTAAACGTGCTAAATTATTATTATTTTTAAAATTAATTTGACATGATGGCTGTTTGTAAAATGTCATTCAATGTAACAATAGTAGTGTAACAGGGTGACACTGACAAAGGTGATGAGGATCCAAGTGCAGGTTTAATGTAACGTCAGTATAGCGGTGGTCATCGGGGGCAAACAGATGCATACAGGTAATCAAATTCCTAGTCGTTAACAGGCGGAAGGTCAATAAGGCTAGTAGCAGGCAAGGATAAACAGATAGCAAGGCAAGGGTCGAAACACGGATAAACAGGAACAAAAGAAACGCGTTGTAGAGTCACTATACAGATAACAATTCTCAGCAATGATTGTGTGTGTATGTGCTGCTTATGTAGTGTGTGTAATCAGTCTTTGACGGTCCTCCGGTGGTGTCTGTGCAATCAATTGTTATATGGAGCAAGAGTGTGTGTGTGTGTGTGCTGCATGACTGGAGTTGTAGTCCTTTAACTAGCAAATCTGTAGTTCACGGAAGTGTGTGTGTCAACCAGCGTTCTCTTGCTGTAGAGATCGCTGGTGATCGTGACAAGTAGATATACTAAGTTTGTTGTTATATACGTTATATATTTATCACTATTCTTCAAACCACCACATTTATAATGATGTAAAATATAAAACAGTTTAATATGATCGTTTATTCTTTTATAGGTTTTAATAGCCAAAGATCAGAGTAAATATCACTTTAAATTTTGCATATCCCTTACACTGCATTCTCCCATATTTTTACAAATACTACTTGATATTTTAGACATTTTAATATGCATTCTATGTCTATAAAATTACTTTCATGAAATTAGTTTGATGCACACTTAACATGTTTGACTTTTTATTATCGGGCACTTGTCTTTTTTCTGGTTGTGACTCTAGACTTCTTTTTCTTTACTGTAAACACATTATATAGTGGATCATATAGTGTTGTGCTCTCTGCTATTTCATTAAACTAAACAGCTTTTGCATGTACTTTTCTGTCTGTCTTCTCACAATCGCAGATTTGGTGTTATTACACATTTATGTAGTGGACAGTGTGTGTGTGCATGTGTGTGTGTAATTCATTTGTTTTGCACCATCAAATCAGTGAGAAAGATGTACTCCAGGCTACGAGGTCTGATTGAATTTTAAAGAGAGTTCTTGCAGAGCTGTTTGTGTATCTGTTTCTCAGATGCGGATCCTCTAATGTGATTTATTAAAGATGTTACAATCAGATCTGCGACATTTAGCCAGGACAGATGAAACATGTCTTTTGGAACACGCTCATAAAAAGATTTCAGATTTCCTAGGGGAATACATAGGAAGTTACTGTACTCAGTATATCAGTTCCGTGCATCTGAATAATACGGACATGTGTCTGATTTGATACACTGGGAAAATATATTTTCAATTTTGTGAAACTGATTAATACCTACAGGTACAACAAGCATTTTTCTTTGTAATTAATTGTTCGATTTACTAGCAATTAGTTAATTACATACGCCAAATAAACAGTAAAAGATCATTGCAATGTTCAGTTATAAAAGCATTACTTAGGAATTTCAGCCTGCATTCCCTAAATGAAATATGATGATTCAGAAAAGGCTTCCAGTGTTGTAAAAATAACCCCGCCATCATTTGATATAAGCATTAGATATAAATACACTTCTTTTGTAGCCTCCTTCTGTTTCTGTTTGTTCTCCACCTGGACCCCCCACGCACTCTGCTGTTTGCCGTCGATAATCTTTTCGACATACCAGACACAAGATGATGCGATTAATGAGAGTCACAGTCTGTGTGCTGTAAATATGTAAATAGGTTAATGTTAATTTGCTAAGGCAGGCAACAACTTTATTAATACTCAGAGTTAAGGTTACAAATTCGGAGAAAAAGCAGAGAAAAAGTCCTCATTAACACAAAATTGACAATAATTACTTTGTTAGTGCGCATTGGTATTCTCGAGGTCAACAATAAATCTTTGCAAAATAACCCACAGAAAAAAAGATGTTCTTGGTCTTTGCTGGGAAAGGTGGGGGTCATTCTAAACAAACAGACAAAACAATATTGTTCCTCTCGTTTATTTTAAAGCGATTTACAAATGAGGATAAAAGAAGCACTTCAAATCACAGAGAGCAGCAGTATTTAGATGCCATAACAAGTCTAAGTTAGTTTAGAAGTAATCTATATGCATTCATATACCAGTATACTGTGTGCATACTGTATGCATGCAGAGAGGAAAGTGTGTGTCTTCTACAGGTGGTTTGTCAAGGCCACTCACCTGTGTGAAGCACGCTCTGTAACACTTTATTTTGATGGTCCATTTGAGTATTAGTAGACTGTCTGCTTGATATCTGTTGATACTGACATTCAACAGACATTTAACTGACTATAAGATACTTTGCAAGTACATGTTAGCTTACACTAACCCTAACAGTCTACTTATAATTAGGGCCAGACGGAATCTGCGGACATTTTTGGCTATTTCTGCGGAGTATTTTGCTAAAAATCTGCGGATTTATGCGGAATGATTTTAGGAGTATCATAACTAAAATCTTAATATATGAAATTAAAAGTAATACCTTTTTAACATTTATTTAACGTTTACAATGCGAATCCAATTAGATCCACTTCATTTGGTAAACAAAGCAAGTCTCTCGTATAAAATCACTACTTGAACACAAAAAATAGTACTTTACAAACTGTATTGTAAATAAATCACATGATTATTTTCATATTAGTCAATAATATTACTCAAATTAATTTGAAAACTGATTAAATATACATTTACACACATTTACACTAGTAAATAAACAGAATCAATGATGGGCTAAAAATCTGCGGAATTCTGCGCGCGCAGATTCCGTGTGGCCCTACTTATAATCTAATGAGAATTAGTTGCAATGTAACTTAAATTCAACAAACGGACCATTAAAATAATGTGTGACCGCACGCTCAAACTCGCACAATGTTTTCCCAGAAATATGAATTATGGAAAAGTGTCTGGTGCATATGGAGAGGAAATGAGTGTGTGTGCTGATATAAATTATAACTGGTGGTATGATCTATCATTGTTATAGTCATTGTTCTTGAAGGTAACATAATTTCATGGCAACTTTTATCCATTTTGCATGTTGATGAATTAATGGTCCATTCATATAAACGTCAACCTGTTCACAGCTGACTGACTGTTATGTTTTGGGGTCATTTTTCCTTTTTTTTTTAATGCTATATATGAAATTGCCACTTCATAAAATAATAGCATTTCTCGTGACATCAGGATGGATGGAGACACATCTTGGGCTAAGATCTTGTGGAAAAAATAGCACAGATTTTTGGCTCATTTGCCTTGTGTTTAAATAACCACCCGGAGACACTAGCACCATAGCATCGATTAAAAAAAAAAGTGAAGCAGTAAAGCATTTACCACTTTGTAATGTTGCCTGTCCTTTTCAAAACGCTAAAAAGATGTTTAGGGACTGAAGACATCAAGTGATGAAGTGTTCAGGTGTAATTTTGTCCCTACAAACTGCAAACAAGTATTAAGGTGGGCAACGAGGTACAGGGTCTTTGTTGTGACATTTTGCACTTCAAAATGCACCACACATTCTCTATTGGAGACAATTCTGGACTGCAGGCAGGCCAGTCAAGTATCTGTATCCTTTTTATTCACAGCCAGGACTTTGCAATGTGTGTAGAATGTGGTTTTGCATTGTCTTTTTGAAATATGTATGGATATTCCTGGAAATGAAGGCAGCATATTGTGCTCCAAAATCTCTATGTACTTTTCAGCATTAATGGTGCCATCACAGAACTGCGAGCTACCTTTGCCAAGGGCACTGACACAACCCCATACCATGACAGACCCTGGCTTTTGGACTTGTTGCTGGTAACAGTCTGGACCATCCTTTTCTTCTTTGGTCCAGAGCACATGGCGTCCATTTTTCCCAAAACATACCTCAAATACTGACTCATCTGACCACAGTACACGTTTCTACTGTGTGATGGTCCATCTCAGATGCCTCCGAGCCCAGAGAAGTTGACAGCACTTCTGGACACTGTTAACATAGGGCTAGTTTTAACTGGCATTTGCTGATGTAACATCTGTATTGTGGTACTTGACAAAGGTTTGTCGAAGTAGTCCCGAGCCCATGTGGTGATATCACTTGTAGATGTATCAGGATGTAGATGAATCTTTCGGATGAGACGATAAACTGAGGTCCTGACTCTCTGTGGTCATTAAAAATCCCATGGCACTTCTTGTAGAGTAGTGGTGTAACCCCAGTGTCCTGGCCAAATTCCATCTCGGCCCTTAACCATCATGGCCTCCCAATTATTCCCATCCACTGAATTGGTTCTATCACTGTCTCTCCACTCCACCTATAGCTGGTGTTGTGAGTGCCAAGTGAATGCTGCACACAAGTGGTGGTGTGGAGAGACCCCCCTCCCCCCCCTCATGATTGTGCAGCGCTTTGTGTGTATGGCCATACACAATAAATGCGCTATATAAATACACATTGCATTACATTCTTAATGCATGGCCGCCTGAGGAATCAGAGATCACAGTAATTCAGCTTAGGCTTGCTCCCTTGTCCTTTACGCACTGAAATTCCTCCAGATTCCTTTAATCTTTTAATTATGCACTGTTGAAGCTGAAATATCCAAATGTCTTCCTAACTTTCTTTGAGACACATTGTTTTTAAACATTTCAATAATATTCTCACGTATTTGTTGGCAAACTGGCGATTATCAGCCCATCTTTGTTCCTAAAGGACTAGACCTTACTTGCAGCTTTTGTACCAAATCATAATTAAAATCCCCTGTAGACATCACCCGTTTCACATCACATCATTATTTAGCCAATTTACCTGATTATTAGCCCTAAATTGTTCCTGTCCCAACATTTTTGTAATGTTTTGCAGGTCTGAATGACAGGAAATTTTGTATATTATTTAATGAAATGAAGTTGACCAGACAAAACATGAAATTTCATATATTGTCTGCAATGAAAAACAATCTCTCCATTAAACAGCACTTGCACTCATATATTTTTGCTGCTTGTTCAAACTACTTATTTATAATAAGCTGAATCAACACAATTCTTTAGGTTTTGGGGGGATAACTTAATTGTTTTATGTTCAATCAACTTAAATTTGTAAAAACAATTAAGCTAACTTAATTAATTTGTGCTGGGACAACATGAAGATATTGTGTGGAACTCTGCATGTTTTCCAGTGTGGGAAATATTTAAATAATAATAAAAATTGTACAGGCTAATAATTTAACATTCAACTCTACATGCACTACAGTCATATGTTTGTGATTTGTATCTCTCATATGAGTGTGTGTATGTGTGCATCCTGTGTCCATGCTGTGAGATTATGGGATAGCTGTTGGGAGCATAGCCCTCTGTAATCAACCACACAGAGGGGAACTGATCTCAGAGGCTTAAACACTCATAGTGCATCCTGAGACTGACTTGGGCTTTTTTTCCTAAACAGTGTCCTTCCCTCTGAGCACCCAGATCACATGTAAACGGGCAGGTGTCGACATACAGCCTTTAGTTTTTAAACAGGTGCTTCAAGAGTCGTAGATTTGTAGATGATGGATTGATGAGAGTTGTATTGCTTAAGAGTTGTAGATTATGGGTTGATGAGAGTTGTATGGCCTAAGAGTTGTAGATTATGGGTTGATGTTCTGTTGAGAATATGACAGTTAAAAATAACCAGCAGGCAACTTTGTGTTTAATAGATATCCAATAGACGTCTATACATAAATGGCTTGGCTAAAACAAGGTAAATTTGGGTTTTCAGTGACAACAGATCGGTTTTGAAATAGCTCACATGTACAGTTATTCATTATTGCCTATGACTATTGTTAGACATCTGTTAGATTTTTCACTGACATCCCAAATTTAGCCTTGTTTTAGCGAACACGTCTGTGTTTAGACGTGAAAATATAAAAGATTGCTGGGTTTAGACTAAATTTAATTTGAATTATGATTTGCCCGCTGGTTTAAGCATATTGTTTTGCAAATGTGTTGGCAATGAATGCTGATTCTATATAGTCTTGCACATTTACAGCACATCTAAACATTTTTCTGATACATCTAAACATTTTTCTGAGGGATTATATTAAAAATAATAATAAAATGAATAAATAAATAATAAAAATAAAAATAAACCAAACTAACCAGATACAAGGGGAATCTGTTGTAAAAGACAATGATACAAAACATTGTATGTATGCATGTATGTATATATCTATAAGCAAAATGGATTATGGATTATATCCAATGCTGAACACTTCATATAACTGATAACTGTTATTTGCATAACTGATACAGATAACTCATTCATTCATTAATTTTCTTTTCGGCTTAGTCCCTTTATTAATCCAGGGTCGCCACAGTGGAATGAACCGCCAACTTATCCAGCATTTGTTTTAGGCAGTGGATGCCCTTCTAGGTGCAACCCATCTCTGGGAAACAACCATACACACTCATTCACACTCATACACTACAGACAATTTAGCTTACCCAATTCACCTGTACCACGTCTTTGGACTTGTGGGGGAAACCGGAGCACCCGGAGGAAACCCACGCAACCACGGGGAGAACATGCAAACTCCACACAGAAATGCCAACTGACACAGCCGAGGCTCGAATCAGCGACCTTTCTTGCTGTGAGGCGAACGTGCTACTCACAACGCCACCGTGGCGCCCTGATACAGATAACTTTAATTTTTATTTTATTTTTAACCCTCAGATGAAAGTAGCTATATATAGAAATATTCTCCTATCCTATGAAATTATACTTCAGTAGAAATACACTTATTACTGGTATTGTGGTCTGTAGTCACACATACATTATATGAACATTCAGAAAGTTTGAGAGCAAAATAAAAACTGACTATAAGAAATCATTCGCAGGTAATGCAATGAGATTATGTAACATCATCAAAAAAATCAAGCTGATGGTATAAACAAAAGCATTTTCAACCACAGAGCTGTTGCTCATTGCATTTTTTTTTCTTCAGTTCATTCTCTGTAACCACTAGAGATCTGATGTGAGGTTTTGCATTAAAATCCCAACAGAAATCCCAGCCCATTTTATTTATCTATTTAATTTTTTTGGCACCAATAACCATGCCCCATTCAAAGTTACTAATTCACCTTTCATCTCTATTCTGGTAGAGCAGATTGTCTTGAACACTCCAATAATTGACTTTTGCTGCTTGTTTAAACAACTTATTTAAAATGAGTTGAAACAACACAATTCTTAAGGGTTTTTAGAGGACAGCTTAATTATCTTGTGTTCAATCCACTTAAATTTGTAAAAAGGATTAAGTTTACTTAATCGATTAGTGTTGGGAAAACATGCAGGAATTGTGTGGAACCCAGCATTTATGTACAGTAACCAATAAGCTTCTTCCTATTCCACTATGTGTTGTACGTACCATACTTGAGTTTTCTGTGCAGTACAAAGAGGAAAAACGGTGTGAAGTCTTTTCAACAAGGATTGAGTGACCCGTCACAAACGGTCAATTTAACTTAATATGCACTTCTCTGGATTGTGCGAAGCTTGCTCAAACCACCGAGATAGCGGGTGCATATAAAACAGTGTATTATACATCATATTATGCAGTCAGTTTTAAGAACTGTACTTACATTCCTCTCAAGTATTATCTAGCAGATGTGTGTGAGATTTACAAGTGCACCGCTGACTACTAATTTACTGAAAAACAAAAAAAGGGAAGCCGTTAAACAGAAACATTGTTTCGCAGCAGGCGACAAGGTAGCTCTGTGGCTAGCACTGTCACATCACAGCAAGAAGGTCACTGGTTCGAGTTCCAGCTGGGCCTGTTGGCATTTCTGTGTGGAGTTTCCATGTTCTCCCCGTGTTTGCTAGGGTTTCCTCCGGGTGCTCCGGTTTCCCCCACAGTCCAAAGACATGCGGTGTGGGTGAATTGAATAAACTAAATTGGCATCAGTGTATAATGACTGTGTATGGGTGTTTTCCTAGTAATGGGTTGCAACTGAAAGGGCATCCGCTGTGTAAAACATATGCTGGAATAACTGGCGGTTTATTCCGCTGTGGCGACCTCTGAAATTAAGCTGAAGGAAAATGAACGAATGAATGAATGAATATTTTGCAGCATCGTATTTTATTTATTTTACATTGTAATCCACTAAATGACACTATGGATTTTGTCACAGTGTAGAACCAAAGACACTGTGACTGACATACACACATCACATTACACTTATGCATAAAATACACACAATTATAAACATGGTCCAATTGCCAGCAAAACAATTTATACATGGATCCTTGTTGTGTTATCTGTATTGTGCTTGTGTGCATTTGTGTAATGTGTATAGGTTGTTGTTTTTTTGTTTGTTTTTTTGTCTAAGGTTAGTATTGTGTATATGTAAATATCTCAATTTCATGTCAAACAATAACCCATATAATCTTCCCATTCACACTGAAATAACCACAGACACATTTTCTTTTAAAAATCATTTATAACCAAACATAGAAAGATTACATACACTTACCGGTTTCCATCCCTCAACACCAAACCTGTTCAGAATACAAACAAAGACATTTACACAGTCTTTTCCCGCCTTACTTCAGAGCAGCCATTTTGGATGACATCATCAGGGTCACAACCCCTGGTCAATGATAAAAATCACTGTTATAGTTGTATTGGTTTTATGTTGTGTTATATTTTGAGTTTTGTATGCACATTTATTTACTTACAATAATTTATACTTGTGTTTAATGTCTTTTTGTGTATTTTATTTCTCTACATGTTAACCTACCCTGAAGAATGGTTTAACCCCCTGGGCTGGGCCAATGATATAAAATGGCCCCAAACCTTCACTCTGTGTATGTAGTTGTAGGAGTAGGTTGTATGGTGTGAGAGAACAACAGATTTTTGTTCAGGTCATTGGCTTGATTTAGCTGAACAATCCTGTAAATATTGTATAGTTTATTTTTCTTTATTGTTATTTTGTCACTTTCACATTTTTGCTGTATTTTATTTTTCTCCACTCTGTGTCAAATAAATCACACTTCATTTTCAACAACGGCTTCTGTGACACTTTTTGCCACCATCCTCCTGGTCAATCGTAACAGATTTTCTATATTTTTTAAGATCCAAACACAAATTATATGTACAGTATATTCCGCTACTTTTGTAAAGAAGAAAACAAATGTACATGTTCAAATTGTGTGGATTTATACTGGATACTTTTTGGTGTACAATATTATAACATCTCAATCTCAATATAAATGGACTTTGTCAGCATTAAATAAAACATCATGCTTCTCTGATTTGCAGTTCTTGTTCTCATTTGCTTCAAAATTTATGTTAAATAAAAATTGTTACTTTGTTTAAAAGAGAATATGTAGGAATTTCATAATTATTGTTGTCCTAAAATAAGAAACACTGTTCTAGAAAAATCTGACTTCATTTTTTTATTTTAGGGTGTTAAAATTCAATCATCACTTTAAATAAATAAATAAATAAACAAAAAATCATTATAAATAAATAGCTTTTTTCTAAGCAAGAAATTCAAGTCATGTTTTCTCCAAACAAGCAAAATAATTGTTTGTGGATTAATTTGTTTTTCTTGTCTAGTTCATTTGTCTTGGAGGAAGAAGAAAAAAAAAACAAGATTTATTTGCTATTTTCCTTCATTTGCTACATCATTTTTTGACTCAATATTGCAGTGCAGCCTGTTGGTTCTTATTCCAAAAGACCATATGTTAAAGCCAGATGTACAGACAGTCGTTCAAGTATTATTACACTCTACTTTATAATCATGATTGCATTAACTATTACAATAATTACCTGCGCTGACAACTGAGCAAGTCCTTAGGTTATCACATAATCAGTGCGGCGAGGAAGCCCTGCAGTCCAGTGAACAGCTTTGCCTCCCTGCTGAAACACTGAGTGACAAAAGCAAAGAGACAGATCAGAGTGGATTTGTGGGTAAAAGCTATCCTCACAGGCCAGCAGTGAGTAGCAGGACACATTTCGAATTAGTAGCGACAAGTCCTTTTAATAAAGAGCCAATCAGAGCGCAGCATTGAAGAGCCTTCGTTTCTGTTTTCCTGAATTCCACTGATTGATAAATAATGTTGAAAATAATGCACATTTTGTAATGCTGATTAGTGTCTGTGATTACTGTTATGGAGAAATAAGCCAGCGTGAATGTTTATTACTTTTTTTAAAGCCCAGCTAAACAAACGTATGAGCTAATCAGTCTTAAGTGCGCCGAATGCTTGCAGACGAAGCCTCTTGTTGTTTAGCTGGGATCTCATCTCTCTCTCTCAGCAGGTAGTCGGAGCGATTTCTGTGACCAACACACTTCTGAAGCACTTCACATGTAAATGGCACCCAGCCTGATTAAGAATGCAGACATATCTATTTTTCTAGCGCAGAAATCACATAAAGAGCAGTTCAGCAATTCATGACTGCCTCTACAGCAAGATGTGAAATTGTATGATTATTGTGCTCTGAATGCCGCGCGCTAAAAGAACTGTGGATGCAAATGAGATCTGCAAAATGTATTAAAGCAATTTCATTTGGAATCATTTATTTGGGCGTAATGTGATTTTCAGAATGAATCTCCTGGTTCCCAATGTAATTTTAAAAGCTGCAATGAATTAGTGTTCCTAAGGAAAGGAGGACTCAGGTATGACGATAATCTAGAATAAAGCTCATCAGTGATAAATGGGTGAGGGTTCCTTACCGTTTTTTTATTATTATTATTATTGCTTTGGTACTATTTTTATAAGTAAAGTGTACATTTTCAAATCTTACAAAAAAAAAAACACACCACTAGTCAGTCCTGATTGGTTTCATTGTAATTGCACATATTTTCATTCCATATAATCATTGTTTTAGAACACAATATGTATTAAGATAATTTGGTTTAATCACCAAATCACAACAAGTGACATCTTTTTTAACTCGGCACACTCTCGGAAATAAAGGTACATGAGCTGTCACTGGGGTGGTACCTTTACAAAACTTCCAAATTTGTACATAAAAGGTCCATATTAATACCTCTATTAGTACCCAAGAAGTACAAAAGTGTTCTTCTTAAAATTTTTAGGCACTAATATGTACTTTTGAGGTACCAATATGGACTGTTTAAGTACAAATGTGTACCTTTTAAAAAGGTACCACCCCAGTGACAGCTCGCGTTACTTTATTTCTGAGAGTGCACTATAAACACTCATACAGTAGCAAACCAGCCGATTCGAATGTTATCACTCGATTGAATGGGCATTATCAGTGGTTATTAGCTGATAGATATGGGCCAGTAGGGGCCTTCTGCGCCCACATTGTTAATCAGCATTAGATTACATACTATTTAGATTGTATAAATTTCCCATTAATTGTATTTTCAAGAGTTCACACTTAGCTGATGATTGATAATAAAGCGTATTTGGCATGCTGTCCCAGGAGAGAGCCCTGAGCTCAGAATATCCTTGAGCCCGGGGCTCCCTCCAGTTTAAAGGGTGAGAGGAGAGTTTGAGCTCAGGTGAGTCTCGAGAACTCCCCCCGCTTGTGAACGTGCTGAGATATATCTGACTAGAATGCCTTTGGAGGCCATTTAAGAGTAGTTGATTTACTTTGTATGTTTTTGGACGGTGGGATGAAACCGGAGGACCCGAGGAAAACCCACGCGGACACAGGGAGAACATGGAAACTCCACACAGAAACGCCGACTAGCTCAGAGAGAGGCTGAACCAGTGGCGTTCTTGCTGTGAGGCAAAAGTGCTAACCACTGAGCCACCGTGCCGCCCTATCAGAGAAGGGGAGGAGTTGGGGTGGAAGGGGGGATTCTTCAAGACGAAGATGACTGGAGTGGAAAGCTTTGGTAATTTATAGTGAGTCATGATTCGTCTGATTGGTGCATTATGCTGAGCTGATGAGGTACCAGCTGTGTTCAATCATAAGCACGTGATCCTCTCGAAATTTAGTTTATAAATAAACCCCACTTATTAACCTCTACCCCAACCCTAGACCCAACCGTCACAGTAATGTACAAAAGCAGATCTGGATTTGAGTCTTCTCTATTAGTATACTTGATTAACCACAAGAATTATTTATATTGTTTACTAAATTTCCCATCAACTGTATTTTCAAGGCTTCACACTTAGCTGATGATTGATTATAAAGCTTGTTTGGCATGCTGGAGAGAGCCTTGAGCTAATATGATCCTCGAGCCTGGGGCTCCCTCCCATTTGCAAGGGGAGTTTGAGCTCAGGTAGATCTGGAGAACTCCTCTGCTGTAGCTAATGAACAGATAGTGATTGCTCTTAAGAGATAACAGTGGATTTTTCCCCCGAATCCACCAGAGGCCGCTCTGTACGCTTTTTCATATCACAAATTGCTCTCTCAAGTGCCATTCACGCCTGCTCTCACATAACTCCATCTGCTCCAGGCGGCTGTTGACTGACTGACCAATCCCCTATCCACCCGCTTCCCTAAACCCAACCGATGTTTTGAAAAGCAATCCAGAAAAAGAAAAGCCCTCGCGGTAGCCTGATTATTACCATGTTTTCAGATTTTACCACATTCTTACCCTGTTATTTACTTGGTCATTTTATTTTTTGCCTTTTGTTTTTGTCTTACCTGTTTTTTGAAACCGTTCTTCATCGCACTTGAACCGTTGTCATGGTCAACTCCGCTCGGTGTCTCAAATCTTTCAACATATGTGATAAGCCACTGGACAAACTGGTGAGAGCAGAAAAGTCGTCCACATGGAGGTACGCGGTCAGCTGGTAAGCACAAAAAGCAATGGCATCATACCGCCCCATTTAACGTTCGTTTTAAAGATGAAATGCAGCCATATGTTCCTCTGGTGACATAATTCGCAGTCTCCAGAAATGTATATAGGGCTGCGTTTTCAGAATGAGCCTATGTTGACGTTTGGGTTTATATACCTCTATAACCCCTCGGTTTAAGTTTGCTTAAATCTTACACAGTCACAGGTCTTAAAAACACATCCAATTACAAATCTTTCACAATATTTTAGGGTTAAACTTTGTGCTGATTAACTATAATGCCAACTTGACATTACAGATTTGATTTGATGTGGCTATTGCAGATTCACACATTTCGATATCAATACTGAAATAATATATTGTGCAGCCCTATAATATAAGTACTTAAAGTTTTTAAAATGTACCAATTGCTTCTGAAAATAGTGCCAAATCAATTTAAATGCCAAGAGGGTAAATAAAGATGAGGAAAATGTGAAAGCACAGGTGATTACAGCCCACTCAAAATTCCCTGCTCTTTCGGCTGAAAGGATTTTCTCAGTGGGGTGAAATGTGAGGGAATTATTCTGACCTATAATTTTACAGTCCTTCAGTCCATCTACCGCTGCAGCACCAACCTTTACGTTATTTTACTTGTTGAGTTCAGCAGGCAAAATGTATTTGTTTGTCTCGTCAGGAGGCTTGCACCAGAGCAGATTCATGTCAAGCGAAACAACCGTGTGAAATGAGGAGCTTCATCATCATCCTCATTGGCAGTGGAGTCTCTGTGTGAATGGATCTTTCAGCAGCGGCAGGTAGCTGTCACAGGTAGACACGCTGGACCCTTAAAATAGATTTCCCAGCAGGGCCTCAAGGACTGGCCAACTAATTAGATTTGAGTCATAACAAGTGCTTTAGTGATTCTAAGTGAATGGGAGCACCTCCCCATGCTCTACGCTTCTCTTTTCTTGCCTTTCTCTCTCCATCCTTCCCTCTTCCTGGATGTATTCAATATTCAAGGTGCAGTCAAACAATGGCATCCTAATGGGAAAACTGTGTAACAAGCAAGGTAACTGGGCAACAGTTCAGTTTTATATAGAGCTGGCAATGTTTTGAAGTTGATTCAAGACAAAAGTACATCACAAATAGCCCAATTCTTTCATTGTTTATTCCAACTCGTATGGGACAATTTGCACAAGGTGTGACATTAAAACATGTACAATAGTAGAAACACATTGTTTAGGTTACTTTACATTTTGATGCATTTGCTTTTCATATTTACACAAGTGGATGTACTGTACAAAGTGAATAATTACAAATCATCAGGCATTTCCAGAGATCCAGACAATTTATGTTAAATAAATACAAGTGACATACAAGCCAATTGCCTCAGTTCTGTGCAGAATCAATCTATAAATAGCTGCCGACAATAAAGAGACCCGAGTCCATGTCATCAGAATCCCTTTAATTACTGATCTGCGATCAGATTACCTCTTGTTCCTTCTGGCTTCACCACAGCTGCGGAAAGAAACTTAGCTGACATTAAATCTGAGCTTTAATGCACTTTCCATCAATGCAGCGGTTTTCTATAAATTGAGCATGTGCAAATTGAAAGCAGAAATGATTTGTCTTTGCTTGCGTTTAAGCACAGAATCGCAACAATCAGACACAGATGAATCACACTTAGCGAGCTAACGGGTGCTGACAGTTGACAAACGAGTTTCTCACAGCTCGATAAAGGTTTTTAAAGCAGAAACCAAGCAGAGTGGTTTTCTGTTTTCAAGGAAGGATAAATCTAAGCAGATTTCTCCCCCGCAGTTCTATTGATCCTGTGTATCTCCAATCTCTCAAATCCACTGAGTGACAACATGTCAAGATACCAGTGTAAAATTATACATGTCCTTTTTTATAATTCATACAAATACGTATATGAACCCTTTTCACTTTTCTGAAGTTTCAGAAGTTATTGTTGAATAGTGATAAACCGGAAATGACTTCCAATATAATTTTTATTCCCTTTTGCTTAGCAAAAAAAAAATCCATAATACTGTATACTCAAATAATGACGTTTGCTGTTTGTTCAGACGATTTATAGTGGGGGAAATAAGTATTCTACACGTCAACATTTTTCTCACAAAACTTATTTCTAAAGGTGCTGTTGACTTAATTTTTACCAGATGTTGATATGACTCTCATGTGGAGAAAGAAGTCACATGAATTGCTCAGGTGTGATTTTCTTTACAGACTTTAACAAAGTGTTAAAACCTTGATGGTTCTGTGGGTCTCGTCTATCCAAACTAATCTTTATTTTGTGTTTTCTGTTGGATTCAAGTTAGGTGATTGGCTGGGCCATTTTACAGCTTCTTTTTCTGAAACTATTTAGGAGTTTCCTTGTCTGTGTTTTGGATCATTGTTTTGCTGAAAAATACACTCTGATTTCATTTTCATCATCCTGCTAATGTAGATGTTGGACTGAAGCAGCTAATATTAATTTGCAATGAGGAAGGGCAGAGGGTTGCTGAATAACTACTGAGAGATTTCAGCTGCTGTCTGGTCCTCTACTGCCTTTCTACACCTCCCTTTCTTCATGTGTTCAGTACTTTTTTCCCTTTGTTATTTAATTTTATTACACATTACTTAATCTGTAAACTAATTAGATTTGTTTTCTTTTCATATTTGTATTTCTTTGGCTGCTATCAACATCTGGTGAAAATTTCAAGTCAACATCACCTTTAAAAATATGTTATCTGAGAAAAATGTTGACGTGTTCAATGCTTATTTCCCTCATTGTATTAAACAAATTCAATTCTTGAATTTTTTTTTGAGACAACTTGAATGTTTTATGTTCAGTCCACTTAAATTTGTAAAAATGAATAAGTTAACTTAATTCCTTCATGTTATCCCAACACAAATAAAATTGTGTGGACCCCAGCATTTTTTACAGTGTAGCCTTTCTATGACTTCTAAGACAGGGTAAACATACACAATCAGACTACACTGATGTCACTCCGTGCACTGTTGTACCAATACAATTTGAAATGAACTAATTCTGTAGATTTGCAGTATTGATAACTAAAAATGCTTCTTCAGTCTGATAATAGTTCACTTTTTCTGTTCTTTTGGATTGTCTGGAATAAAAAAGGTAAGCTGGGCTTTATTTATTTCATTAGCTACTGTATATGGATTTTATCTCCGTAGTTTTTTTAAAGAAAAGCCAGTGATGTTGTGTTCCTGTGTCAGCCAAGATGAGAAAACGCAATTTGCATTGACCCTTATGCACCTCTCTGTCCGATTTGACTACTGTGTAGTTACTGCCATGACGCCTTCCAAACATCACACAATCCTAAATGCCACCATTTAGGTCTCTACACACTATCTGTGCAGTGTTATCCTTTGAACTTTCTATATGTTACATGAACAGTTTAGGTCACCCAGAGACGACCACCTCTGGTCTTTCCACCAATCGTAGTGCCTCATGCATCCCAGCGGCTGACAGTCTGCGGTTAATATTGCGGTATCGGCAGCTGAGCAGGCTTCTGTAGGTAGTTCTCAAGTCACGGTTGAAGAATGCGTAGATGAAGGGATTGATAAGTGAGTTTGCGTAGCCAAGCCACAATAGCGTTCTCTCCACCCACAGTGGGATGCAGCTACACTCTGTCCCGCAGATGAAGGGCCGGGCCGTGGAGAGCAAAAAGAACGGGAGCCAGCAGATGGTGAAAGCTCCAACTACTATCCCAAGAGTGGCCGCCGCTTTCTGTTCCCGCTTGAAAATGGAAATGCTCCTGCGGTCTGAGCAACTCCTGCCCACTCCTCGCAGGATTCGAGGCAGACGCGCGCACTCTTCCACTTCCCTCTGTAGCTTGATGGCGACAGTTACGCAATCCACACCTGTGGGTTCTTCTGCCCCATCTCCTCCATCCTCTTCTATCTCATCTTCCTCTACTTCCTCCTGTCCCACACGAGGGAAGCCGGTGATGGTGTGTTTGGCAGCACTGAGCTTGGCGGCACGGTAGATGCGGTTATACATGACCAGCATGACGGTCATGGGGATGTAAAACGCAACAGCCGTGGAGTAAATGGTGTAGCCGAAGTCCTGGCTGATCAGACACACACGGTCGTCATTCACGTTCTGCGCCCAGCCAAAGAGAGGCGGCAGGGTGATTGACGCAGAGAGCAGCCACACAGACAGCACCATTTTGGCCATACACCAGCCGTTCTGCCTCACCGGGTACGTTAGGGGTCTGGTGATGCCAAGGTATCTGGGATAGAAGGAATATATAGATTAAAGGTCATGCACATGGAAAACTAAGCAGACATGACATTAAAATGTGCTGTTTTAGATTCATTTAGAAACAAAGTGTTTTTTTACTGTTTTCAATTTTAGATTTTTTTTCAGTCATTTTTGATTTTTTTCAAATATATATTTATATATTAACATTTAATATTTCAAATTTAGCTAAATATATTACCTACTGTATATTATCCCTGATTAAGCTGATAGACACTGATTTCGTGCAACATTACATTGATTTTAAGCACCCTTGCATATACTTTATCCAATTTTAGCTAATCTGATAAAAAAAGAATAATAATAGAAACCTACCAACAATATATATATCCAAT